>JABFPQ010000444.1:0-11760 GCA_022817265.1 Masnerella sp. ZL-2020
TTCGCTATAAGCACAGTACACCGCATAAAAGTATTAACATTGTTATTTTAAGTACGCTAAATATACGACCAAGTTACTGCAACCGTTTATTTAACTGCACATGATAAGCGGACATAAGTTGAAGACTACAAAACAAAATAATGATTGCAATAATTTTGTAGTTTAAACTTAATAAATCAGCATTAGATAACGATTTGAATTATTACAAAATTAGTTCTTATGCAAGATGTACGTTTAATGCATACTTGAGATGAATGGTTTAAATAAGTACTCATTGACAAATTTATACATTTCTTTAAAATTGAACTCAAAACGAGTGCATATATATTTTGCAAATGTAACAGTATACAAGTTTGGTATTAATATTTTTACATCAAAAATCGATTAGATAATTTAAATTTTTAGGTCAAAATTATTATAAACAAATTAATAGTTTAATTTTTTTTAAAAATTGCAAATTTTTGTAAAAATGCAATTGTGCAAAAAAATATGTAATTTTTTATCATAAATCTATTTGATTTAGTGTCAAACTTTGATTATAAAACTTAAATCAACTAATATAAAACCTCAAATCAACTAAAAAATAAAGTTATATATCAAACTCTTCAATTCCCATAATTGTTGTGTATTTATTTTCCTCATAACTCTGTATCTGAAAAAGTCGAGTCCAAATTCGGTCCGTTATATCATCGACTTGGTCAACGACGTATAAAAATATGACATAAAAACTTCTGGATAAACGAGCGACAGACAAAGACAGAAAATCTCAAGCACTGTTCAAAATTTCAAATTTTACGTCTATTTCAACAGCAAAATCGTAACAAGCCATATTTATACAACAAAGCGCCGCGACTCAAACAAGCCGCTGACCGGATTTTTCTCCGTATCCATTTTCCGCGCTTTTATTTCTTAGTAAAATTGACGCTCGGGTTTTCAGCGCGTGACGTCTTTGGTAACTCGGAGAAAAAGCGATCCCGTGCATTACCATTACCGTTTCCGAACGTCCAAATTGACATCCGTATTCAGCGGGATTCTCCCTTGTTCCACCTATTCTTTTCATTCCGTGTCGACGCAGCTTGATGTCCGATTGACGGCGACGTCTATGGTCCGCCGCAATTCGCTCCGGACGTCCCGATCACTAAAGGGGTTAGGTCCGACCGGTTCATTAGCGCATTATCGCCCCTATCGATTTATTTGCCCGTGCTTTTTGCAGTTTTTTTGCAACTCTACAGCTGTTGCGTTTGCCAACTTGGAGAAAAACGAAAGCAACGTCAATTGATCTCTCGAAAATTGTGTTTTTTGTAGAATTAGAGTAGGTAATTCGTTTGGATTATAAGTGTAACGAAATTATTATTAAAAAACTTCTAAAAACATTGTTCGTAAAGTGAAATTTTACTAGCATGTTAAGACGCTAAATTTTTCAGTAACACTACAAAAACAAACCTCTTATAATAAATAATAACAAGTTTATCTCTCTTAAGCTGAATTTGAGATTAGAAATTTGTAGGCAAAAATGGATAAAATCTCTAAAATCCATCAAACCTCGAATCTTATAATAAGAGATTTCGTTTCTTTTTGTCAATGTACTCTAAAAACTCGTTCTCCATAAGTGTCTTAATTTAAAACACCAGTGTATTAATTTCAGACACCAAATGTCTTAATTTAAGACACTTTAATAGTACCAGTTTTTAGACCATATGGTTAGTTCAATTTTGATTTAGAAACAATTGCTCGTCTTTTTATGTTGAATTTATACATATAAAAAAAGCATAACTAGAAATTAGAGTTTAGCTCGTCATTTTAAAACACTCTTGTAGTAGTTTTTAAAACATTAGGAGATGTTTTCTTGAAAAATGTTTAAAAAAGAATCGTTTTTTGTTTTATATAGAAACCCATAACGTTTGAAAGTAAAACAAAATGTTTGAAAACAAAACACTGATACAAGTCATCTTTTACAGTATACTCTTTTTTGTAATTAATAAAAATAATGCACTAAGCAAAAAAGAGCTCATTTGGCGAAAGTCGAAAAATTGGCAATTTTCAAATTTGGGGTATTTCGTGAATTTCCACCGTGAAAAAAGGCACATATCCTCTGGAGATTTAACCCTTCCCTACAAAATGGGAAGGGAAATTTGACCTAATCCCCCAAAAGCCTTATCAAACATGGGTGAACAAAAATTAAAGTTTGAACGTTTCCATGGAACATATCCACATTGATAAGACTCAGACATAGATATATGATAAAATTTCATTTAATTCTTTACAATTTGACCCAAAGAGCGACCAATTTGTGCTTAAAATGGCCAAGCTAGGGCCACTTGAGAAAAAAGTGTCTTTGAAGACTTTTTTCGGTGTATTTCTTAAAATTTGGTAAAAAAAGGTATAAGAAAACCCATTTTGCAGTGTTAAATGGGGATCAGTTCATTCAATTTCCTATGATTTAAAAAAAGCACGACCATTTTTGCTTTAAACTGGCCATTTGAAAAAATTGTCTTTTTTCTATTTTTTAACAAATTTGAACTTGTCACTGTTTTTTTATAAAATTGGAGGAGAAACATGATCGAAAAAAAGTATTATCATGATTTTTCATAACATTTACCTCAGAATTAACCACTAATGAACCACTAATGAAGGTGATTCTTCAGTCCCCTTCCACCTCATAAACGCCTGCAGTTTCACAGCGAGTTTAAAATAACATTTGAAGGAAAAAATATGTTAGGACAATCATACAAAATGAGCAATTGTCCTATTATATTTTTGTGAATGAACTGTATTCGACCTTGTAGTAGGTGCAGATGTTTTCGTAAACAGAGACGACTGAAGAACATTAAGAAAAAAAAAATATCAAATTTCCAAATAACTTTGTTTCTTTAAATGGCCCTAGCTTGGCCATTTTAATGCAAAAATATTCGCTCTTTGGGTCAAATTGTAAGGAATCAAATGAACTTTAACTCCATATCTTTGTCCAAATCTTATTTTCTTCCTTTGACTTTATAAAAAAACTTATACATTAACTAATAAAAAAACTCTTTTTTGTTGAATTCAACGAGAGATTTTAGTTTGTAAATAATCTTTATTCAGTCATTAGTTCCATAAACGTGGTATTATCTGCCCTTCTGTTCTAATTTTCTACCTTAAATTTAGTTACGCAAGTCATGTCATATTTAATTCAGATTTTCTCGCAAAATTCCTCTTCAGTAACGTTGGCTTTTATAGCCAAACTGCTCGGCATTCTGAATGTTCCAGCCTTGGCCAGTCATCGTTCAAAAATGTTATCAACAATGGTTACACATTATTGTTATCAACACACTCTAAAAACTAGTGCTACAAAAGTGTCTCAAATTAAAAGTCCATATCTTAAATTAAGACTTCAATATCTTAAACTAAGAAGTCAGTGTCTTAAATTAAGATGTCAATATCTTAAACTAAGAAATCAGTGTCTTAAATTACGACGTCAATATCTTAAATTAAGAAGTCAGTGTCTTAAATTAAAACATCAGTATCTTAAACTAAGAAATCAGTGTCTTAAATTAAGACCTTCCATATCTTAAATTAAGAAGTCAATGTCTTAAATTAAGACACTTTTGTAATTCTAGTTTTTAAAGTGGCACTTGGCACCTACATGCATAATTGTGTTGAGCTGGTTTGATTATCAAAAATGCACAAACGTTTTCGCTCGCCTTTTTTCGAGAAAGCTTTATATACGTCTCAACCGTAACTCGACATGCAAAGTAAAATGTACTCCATATTACTTTACGTTCGCATTGTTGGTAAATTTGATATAACGGCGAATACAATCGTTCTCACACCAAATACAAATTCGTTGAAGCCGATCGGTTTATATGCGCAATGATTTCAAGGCAAAATGACACCGATAAAAATGGACGCTAAAAATCCAATTTTAACAATCTTCACACTCGATAACGTTTCATATGCCATGCGAGGTTACAAAACAACTTGGTTTCATTTTTTACGCCCTCGAGATAAAGATTTTTTACGTTCAATCTGAGAGATATTATTTATAATCTAAATAAGAACTTGTCTAATAATTTTTAATTAAAGTATTAACAATGTGAATATAATAATATTATATGAAATTATTTTGTAAAATTAAATTGCATTGGTTCTTAATTGAATTCCAACATAATGAACCGAACTTCTACCTAATATATACAATATCGGGATAAATGAAATAACGTATCGATTAAAAAGGAACTGATATTTATACAGTAGAATGTCACGTAAACAGAATCAAATATTTCACCTACGCTAAATGATTGCATATTTAGTTTCCTGAATTGTGTAGACAAATATTAATAAATTTGCAAAGCGTAAATACAAATTAATATCTCAGCCGCATAAATATCAGCTGTTAAATATGTATGTTAAATCGAATAATTTAATTTTAATTATTTCTCTATAGTTATTATAAAATATGTTTTTCAAAAATTTTAATTTTACAACTTTCTGAATATAATTATTTTTATCAGTTATGTTCGAAATATAAGTAATTTCGCCAAAATCTTATAATATTAAATTATTTTCAATTTTTCTTGCCTAAATTAACTTGCATTCACGTCACGTCACTTACACGAAGCAGTGCAAACTGCTTCGACTATACATATATATATATGTATATATATATATATACATATAATATCTATATGCACCCTTAAATGAACCTGCATTAATATCTCAAAAAATAATATATTGTTCGAAACGAAACGCAAAGAAAAAAACAAATAAACACAGTTAATCTAACTTCATTATGCAACTGAACAAAAAGTAAAAAAAACTGTAGTTTCTACAGAGGTAAGAACGTTACGACCAACTTGAAAATAAAGTTTCCCGTATCTGCAAGTTATCTACTAAAAAACGAATAATCAACTTTTACTAATGTATAACTAACTAATCTACTCAATCGTAAATTTATTAACATTGGGAAGTTGGGTTTCTTCAGACAGAAGATCAATTTATCATTATACATGATTTATAAACGACAAATTGCGCAAACAATTTGGATTAAAGCGCACCGCATAATTTAACTAAGATAAACATTGCACAATATTTATTTTTAATATTGCACAATATTTATTTTTATTTATAAAGTTTGCGAATATGTAAGATAGATACTATATCAGATTTATTTTCATCGCTGAAATCCTCTTTTCACACGTTCAAATTAAATTGGCATTGAAAAATGTTAATTGTCTCAGAGAAAGAGAAATAAAAGCCATGTTTTCAAATGCAAGTAAAGAGCAAGATAACAACAGATACTGGAGACTATAAATACTGCGCAGCAAAGTTAAACAGGTGAAATATACGAATGAGAAAACAAATGGATTTTTTGTACGGTCAGGATTACTGAAATGGTTTCAAATTAATACGCGAAATCTGCTCATGTTCTTATCACTTGCTTATCACTCATTTGTATTATTATTTCCCTTTTAACTCTTCTATTCATTTTGTTCTGTCATTTTGAACACCAGTTTAAAAATTTAAGTCATAATCAATAAAATACTTGAAATTTAGAAATAATTTCACTAGTGAAATCAATAATATATTGCGAATATATTGCCAACATATTTTAATTATACTGATATCAAAAAATTTTCGTTATATTGAAATATAACGAAAATATACTGCGAATATAATGATAATATATTAAAAATATAATGATAATATATTGAAATATAACGAAAATATACTGCGAATATAATTGATAATATATTAAAAATATAATGATAATATAATGATAATATACTGAAAATATATTGAAATATATTGTCAACATAATGAGAATATAATTATGATTTAGCGACAATATAACGAAAATATATTTCCAATGTATTGAAAGTATATTCATAATATAGCGACAATATAAACGAAACGAAACGAAAAAACGCTAATTGGTGTGGATAAAATTAAAAATGAATAAGTGACTTAATATACTAATTTTTTGTAATTAAGATAAATTGGTCATTAGATTAAAATTAATATGTTTCGAAGCAATTTTACATTACAATGAATATTTTTATATGAAACAAATGTTCTCATATAATTAATAATATTTTATTCATATTCAGTCAACATTTATTCAGTATTGTATCATATAGAATAATATAATACGATATAGTACTCGAGCATTTGTTAATCATATATATTTATTAATTATAAATTGGAAAAACGAATAAGCACATAGAACTTCTTAATTAATTAATAAATTAATTTATAACGCATTTAAATGTAATCTTGATTTTGAAAATTACGTGTAACTTTATTACGAGGTCCCCGATGAATTGGAGTTTCCAGGTAATTTTTCATTTGAATCCTCCAGTAGAATACCGTGTACGTATGACGCTTTAATTTAAATTAATTAATTAATGCGCTTAATTTAATGTTCAGATCAAAAATCAATTCATCTAACCTTTTGCTAAGTCTAGATAACTGCAATTTCAATAAGTCTCATTCTAAAATATCGCTTTGAGTTGACTACAACAATATTTTTTGCGCTACGTATTAATATTTTTCTCGTTAAACGTTTCTATAAACATTTTATTTTTTTCAATTATTATATCACTTTTTTGTACTGCAGTTTCTTAATACGTATAAAAACTTTTTCATTAGTTTGTTTTTACTTAAAGCTGTTCAAACAAATTGGACGAAAAAGTACTTCTCATTATACTACACCGAAGAAACTTAGCAAACTAATTCCCAACATAGATTATTTCAATTTTTGTACATTATAAAATATTCAATACGAACAATTTTCATCCGGTGGAAATATTTTCATCGTCGATATTTGCGACGATTTCGATCATTTCGTCGTAGTGAGAATAAGCAGATATTTCTTCTGATTCAAATCGTACTTAATTCAACATTATTCCTTCAGAACGGCGCAAGAAATTTCGCTATATTAATTGAAGTGTTTTGTGTCGTTTTCAAGCAGCAGAACTTGAGATTCGGAATGGATTCCAAACCACAACAATGTAAGATATCGAACGGTTGGTTTACCAAAGTCTATATATGGATAGATAGATCATGAAGTATAATATCCAGGAATCTGACACATTGTCAGTTTATAAGTTTTAAAAGAAAACATCATGATTAAAATCAGCACCAACTTTTAGTAAATATTTTATATATGATGTATTAGAGAATAATAACTTTTGTATTACTTTTGTATTATACAATAACAATTGTATTAATATACACCTTTATATAAAAAAAGATGAAATTTACTGCAAAAGTCATTTAATGTTAAATTATCCTTTGATTACTTAAGAAAATCAAAATAAGCAACATTTAAATCAAGATCGCGATATAAATGAATGACAAGTAATTTCACAAAACAATTAAAATCATTTAAAATGAGTAGTACATTTTCATAAAGTACATTTGGCAAACCTGTATAGTAAAGAGATCTTAATTAGCAGTCGGAGTGAGAACGTTGTGTTTAATGAATTGCTTAAGCCTAAAGCGAGTTTTGCCCGGTTATCAAGTACAAGAACTTGGAAAAGAACTCTGTGCTTCTGACAGCTTCAAAAATATGAGTAGTTTGCGAGGTGTTTGCACGGCAAGTATTATTATTGGACTAGTAAACTGGGAATTCTTTTCCATTTGTCATAATACAGGTTTGTTAGTATAAAGTCTTCATACTGCGAAAAATTGATTTCTTTTAAAAAAATAATAGATAATCCTTTGACCAAGTTTTTATGAGTATATCAAAAGTAAATGTAATTTTTCGAAGGTATGTCGTTTTACCCTAGTTTTTTTATTGTAGGGTAAAATGACACAGTAATCAGTTTTTTAAATAAATGAGTCAAATTAATTTATTGCTAAATTAAAATATAACAATTTTAGTAATCGATCGATGTAATAATATAATAATTATATAATAATATAAACTGAAGCAATTTAGAAGCATTCCAATGAAATCAGAAAAATTGAAATTCGGAATGTCTTTCAAGATCGTTTTTTGAGCCAGCGTTATTTGCAAAACTGAAAAAAGTTTTATTGCAATGGAGAATCAATCGTCTAGTTGAAAAGCATGATACAACAAAATGGCATAAAGTCGAGAAACAAAATGGAAGTGGAATTCGGTCACAAAGAGACCATACCTAGTATCTAGGACGTCGTCACCATTATTGGCTAACCTATTGCCGAGCTAACGTCGTGGATAGAATAAGTTCATGAAATCGGTCGCGGTGAAGTGCACCAATGTGCTCTCTTTGAGTTTGGCATTTGCCTGCGGCAAATTTCGCACGTCCCTTAAGTTTATGAGCAAAATAATTTACCCGAGATAAGACAGAATATTATAGCACGTTCCTATTTAACCATAATGTTCGTAATCAAAAGTTTGCCAAAATCTGGTTATTTCAATATTTAGGATTTCAGTTTCAAAGACTGAACGAAGAAACCGTTCTGAAATATTAACACACATAAATTGATTAGCCGAAATTTTTATTTAAAATTAGTCAATACATATCACAATATAAAATCAGAAAAATATTCCGATATTGAATGTTCAACATGAACATTTTTTTATTAACAAATGAAATACCTTTGTTAATCCTTCGATATTTATTGTGATTTTGTCTCTACTTTTTTCGCACATTCATTAAATAAATTTTTTATTCAATGATCATGACATATTTTCCGTGCGAAAAAGCAATATCACGCATTAAACTTTGGTCGGTATATTATACTTCTGCAATACAACGATAATAACCTAGTTTGCTCAATAGTGTATCCACTCTAAAATATCCAACTTTTCTTATCAAATGAAAATAACAGAAGAATAAATCTACGATTGCTATGTGTCTAAATAAGAATTAATGACAAATCCAAATGCTAATATGCTAACTTTTAATCGTTATTATTTCTTACTTTGAATGTTATCAATTAATTTAAATTCCGTGCAGTTTGACGTGAAAATCTATACCGTGTTTTCTATTTTCTGAACCACCCGCATAAGGGAAGAATACTTTCTTTTAAATTTAACTCCTCTTTTGACATTCATCATAATAGAGATCTTTCCCAGTTCAGACACAATTTACGCTTATCAGTTTCGTAATCTGTTTTGTTAAAATTCTTCTCGGGACACACAGTTTACCCGGAATGCATCTTCTATTTAAGGCTCTATTAAATACGATAAGATAAGCTTTAGCGGCGATATATTTAATAGTTCGCTGGATTTTATTTGCTATTTAATTATGATAATCTATTAATTTACACACTAGACAAAAAAAGAGCCCATTTTCAAATGACCATAGCAAGGCCATTTTAAGCCTAAAAAAGGTTAATCCCTCCTAACCTCCATTAACACTGCAAAATGGGTTTTTTTGCCTTTTCTTAACAAATTTTTCAGAAATACACTGAAAAAATCAATAGCAAGCTAAATACGCTGATAAAAATCCAAAAATGTAGTTAAGGCACTTTTTATTCAAATGGCCCTAGCTTAGCTATTTTAAGGCCAAAGTGGTCGCTCTTTGGGTCAAATTGTAGGGAATTGATTGAAATTTAACCCCATATCTTTGTCCCAAACTTCCACTTTTTTCACTTGAGAAAACGCCCCTTTTGTTAAGGGTTGGGGGGTGGGGTTTAATCAGGTCAAATTAATCGATTGATGGCTCATTTTGTAGAAAAGAGGTATATCTCCGAAGGGTATTTGCCATTTTTTTCACGATGGGAATTAAAGAAACGCTTCACATTTCAAAATTGGCAGTTTTCGATTTTCGCCAAGTGGACTCTTTTTTTTGCCTAGTGTATATATTATTGATAGATATTGTTTAAGGTATCGAAGATAATGACATTCAGACATGAAACTCAAATCTTGTTACATAAGGATTGATCGGGGGTTAGGAATTCCTGTTGTGCAACGTCATCATGTAAGAGCTGTCTCACGAAATAGCCCTATCCATAACTGCTGACTGATGAAGCTATTATATGGGTTTAGCTGATTCGCCTAATCATCTAAATTAGTTTATAGAAAAGCGAGTATAATTCGTATGACAGGTGCGATTCAATCTTCAGATTCATGATGGATGACCCTAACGTATTTGTTAATTGAAGTATTTGTTTTATTTTTCTGCAAGTAATCAGTACATGTAATATATGCAAAAAAAGAAAACGAAAGTATGCACGATATAAACTCAAATTGATTCAAATTGTAAAAACCCAATTTGCATTGCCCAATAACACAATTTAAACCGATTTACTTCATCCAAATTGTTTTTAATCATTTTTCGTTTACTGGGCACTCCCAACATTTTTACACCAAATAGCTTCACCCCCTGCTTTTTCAAAACTGTAAATGTTCTCTATATATTCTAAAATTAAAATATATACCTATTAGAAAAGAAATTGAAAATCGATTTATCGATTTTTCGACTAAGGAACCGATTTATTACCGGTTTCAGAACCAAAATTGTTTCATCAGGTTTCGGTATTTAACAAAACCGTTTTCAGACGATATCGGTGTCTATTCCGGTCGGTTCGGTCAATTCCGGTTCTGAATCGGTTTTTACCGATTATCGGTTGTGGTTTCAAAACCTTGTTTGAACCAAAAAAAACTACCAAACCGTAACAAAACGCCATGTCTGACTAAATCAACTAATAACTACTCCTTATCATTTCAGTGGAATCGTGATGCCGATAGTCGGGCCGACTATGAGAAGCCTAAAATCACCCACAATGTTGTCACTTTCACACCAAACGGTGAACAAGTCAATTCTGCGAGGAAAATAAAAGTGCAATAACCCTGCTAGAGATGAAAAAGGAAAACGCGGGCAGAAATAACGCGCAGCGGGAGTCCAGGAAGTTGTTGGCCAGAGTTTAAAGCCGTTGGCAGAGCCGCGATGTCGGATCGCGGGATGATACTGGCGCTGGTGTTGGTCGGCGCGGTGGTGAACGTGTGCGGCTTCGGGGGCCTTTACGGCAGCACGGTGACCCGCGGCGGCAGCGGCATCAAGATCGGCGCGAGCGAGCGGGGCACGGTGTACCGCGGCGTGGGCGTCGGCTCGGGCCGAGGCAGTTCGGCCATCAAAATCGGCGAGGGTCGCATGACCAACTCGACCAGACAACGGCCCACGCCGAGCCACACCACCACCACCAGCACCGCCACCCCCGCGACCGTCAACAATCAGCTCTACAATAACGCATCTAATGGTACTAAACAAGTTTTGAATGTAAGACTTATTACATTTCTCTAGGCGACCGTTATTCGTTTGCATGCGCATGTTTATTGTAGAAACGCGTATTTCTAACACCGTCAAACTTTCGGCCAACTTGCTTTCAAGCTAGGTCTTTTTAACACGAAATCGAACGTAGTTTCTGCGTTCTAATTACCTATATTTGAGGCTATAAATCTTATCCGTTTTCGAAAGAGAAATTGCCAAAACCACTTTTTCAGACTTATATTTTTCTTTGTAGAAAATCATTAAAATTTTATTTTAATGATTGATTTTTAAATTTCTGAATGTGTTTGTGTTTTTCGCACTGAATGTTCCATGCATTTTCGTCGAAAATCTTTTTCCGAATAATATAAAAGATTTTTATATTTGAATTCATTTAAAACTTTTTTAACCCTAACGTAGAATCTATTTGTTATTTATGCTTTGATCACAAAGTTATCCCTTAAGGGGATTCTTCAGTCAGGCGATTTGTGAAAAACGTGTTCAGTTGCTCAGTCCAAACTTGTTAACAGAATGTAAAGAAAATTGTTCCAGCTATTTGTTTACTGTCAAAGAATGGCGGGGT
>JABFPQ010000445.1:0-11747 GCA_022817265.1 Masnerella sp. ZL-2020
GTGATCAACCCAAACAAATGTTGTTTCGGAGCTTCCGAGGTTAGTTTTTTGGGTTACCGCGTTTCTGAACGAGGTACGGAACCACTGCCGGACAAGATTACAGCCATCCAGGAGTACGCCAAACCGGAAACGGCTAAAGGCCTGCGACAATTCCTAGGTATGATGAATTTTTATCGCCGATTCCTACCTAGGGCCGCCCGGACTCAGGCACCGCTGTACCAACTCCTGAAGGGAAATATTAAAGGGAAAACGCCGATTCGATGGACCGAACGAGCAGACGAGGCGTTTGAGAATTGCAAAAACGAGCTGGCGCGCGCCACGCTTCTGGCTCATCCCCGCGCTGGCGCAGAACTTTCCCTCGTGTGCGACGCCTCGGACTATTGCCTCGGGGCAGTTTTGCAACAACGGATTGAGGACCACTGGGAGCCGCTTGGTTTCTTCTCGAAAAAATTGGGCGTCTCCGAATGCAAGTACAGCGCCTATGATCGCGAACTCCTGGCGATATATCGTGCTGTTCAACGGTTTCGTCATATGTTAGAGGGCCGTCCGTTCACGATTTTGACGGATCACAAGCCGCTAACCTTTGCATTCCAGCAGAAGTCCGACAAGTGCTCCCCACGCCAGTTCCGTCACCTTGATTTTATTAGCCAATTCACCACTGACATCCGTCACATTTCCGGAGAGGACAACGTGGTGGCCGACGCTCTTTCCCGTGTGGATGAAATCTCCGTGACAATAGATTTCGAGGATCTGGCAACGTCGCAAAAAGAAGACCGGGAATTACAGCACATTTTGCAAAGTGACAGCACTGAACTGGACTTACGCAAAATTAGGATTCCTGGTTCGAACTCCAGCATCTACTGTGATGTAAAAACGTCGACCGCAAGACCGTTCCTGACCGTTCCATTCCGAAAACCGGCGTTTGACTCCATTCACGGACTCTCGCATCCTGGAGTCAAAACTACTACAAACCTCGTGAAGCAGCGCTACGTCTGGCCCTCGATCAATGCGGACTGCCGTGCCTGGGCCCGTTCTTGTATCCAGTGCCAGCAATCAAAGGTAACGAGGCACGTGTCCGCCCCAGTAGGCACATTTACAGCACCATAGCGCCGATTCGAACATGTGCACATGGACCTCATCATCATGCCTTATTCCGGCGGATACAGATATTGTCTGACCTGTGTTGATCGCTTTTCGCGGTGGCCAGAGGCAATCCCCTTGCAGGACCAGGAAGCCGAGACTGTGGCCCGCGCGTTCTACAACAATTGGGTAGCGCGCTTCGGTGTTCCGCTACGGATCACCACGGACCAGGGCCGACAGTTCGAGTCCCACTTGTTCCGTTGTCTCAATCACCTGATGGGAACGACGCATCTGCGGACCACGGCATATCATCCAGCGGCGAATGGCATGGTCGAGCGGCTCCACCGTCAACTGAAAGCTGCCATCAAATGTTTGCAGAACGAGTCCTGGACAGTCGCGCTACCTACAGCGCTACTGGGGATCCGCGCTGCCTGGAAAGAAGACCTCAAATCCACTGCAGCGGAGCTGGTTTATGGCGAACCGCTACGTTTACCCGGCGAATTCTTGGTGTCCAGATCTGTCCGAGACGTCGACAACTCAGCAGAATTCGTTCAAGATCTGCGGAAACATTTCGAATCGCTGCGGCCAGTCAACGGGACCAGACACGGAGAACACAAAGTTTTCGTTTTTAAAGACCTTGCCACAGCCTCGCACGTATTCGTGCGCCACGATGGCCCCAAGGCCCCACTTCAGATGCCATATGACGGACCTTACGAAGTGCTTTCCCGCAATGAAAAAGTGTATACACTTTTAATGCGAGGAAGACATGTTCCTGTGACGATCGACCGCCTCAAACCGGCATACATGGTCGACGACAACTTGACACCACCAGAAGACACCAGCGATTCCGAGGATGAGGATTTCGTTCGGGTTGCGCCGCGAGAAAACGTAGCTCCCCCGCAACCTGATAGAATCCGACCTCCTGGTCGCGACTTGATTCAACCTCCTCCTTTAACGCAGCCAGCAAACCAACCCAGACGCTCGGGCCGAAATGTTCGATTTCCGGACCGATATCAAGCAGGTTTTCCCTGATTCCGACTCTTTTGTTTACATTTTCTCACTCCATTTTGAAGATTTTATTTAGTAATCGCAAAATGTAGTGATTAACAATTTAGCTTGACCGTTTTCTTTCTATCTACTTCGCGCGTATAGGTTACGTTCTAAATTTCAATTAATTTTGTAAAGATTTTTTATATCTCGCAAATCAAATTGGGCACAAGCGTTTACAATCTTAGTGTTTTACAGTGATTTTGTATTTACACAGATATTACCAATTTTTTTTTCCCCCGCACATTTCAGCACACATCTATTGTTTGCTAAAATTTGTTCTTTTTCCGTCATAATAACTCTAATTTTCCCGGGTACATTCAATTTTCTTTATTTGCAATTGTTGTGAAATTCGATGAATCGTTAACACTAGCAGGGGGGTACTGTAGGGTTTTTCCCGTATAAATGATGTTTGCATACGGGCAAACATCCAACGACCCAAATCAACCATCTGCCGGGTTTTTCCTCGGGTTTTCACGCGCAAACTGCACAGCATTTGCGTAATTTACGACTGCGCGTAATTTATGACGGTTTGGCGATCGCGTAATTTATGGCGGGCAGATGGTCAGTTTGGGTCGGTCCAGATAACGCGGCGCGCGAGCCGTTTGTTGACACAGGTGCAACCGACCCGATTGTTTTAACCTGCTTCTCGCACAGGTCGAGCGCAGGTAAGATCTACCAATGAAAAACCGCGAATCCCTACCATGTATTTACCCCGCCTCCGGAAAATTGCCGAATTTTCCGTCGAGGAAAATGCCCGCGCAAATTTCGACGGACACAGTAACTGAGACCTTCGACCTGAACAGCCGCGCTTGAGTGACGTACTCGCGCCCGTTCTCGCTGTTCAGCCGCGTGACACCGTTCGTTATTGCGCGCGTATCGTTATAAGTTTTGTAATAAATAAACAACCGAATTTAACATTACTCGTGTTGTGTGTTGTGTTTGTCCCTGCCACCCAAAGTGGTGACCCCGACGTGATCTAGCGTGTTTAAAACTGAGTGGCAGCGATATTAACGCGGTTTTGGCGAGTTCATGAGTGACGCTGAGGTTTTCGAAGACTCAAGTGATCAAGTGACGATGTCTGTCACACCAACCGGATTCGCGCGCGTCAGAATACCGGCGTTTATGCCCGAAGATCCCGATTTGTGGTTTCAGCAGGTAGATTGGGCATTGAAAAACGCGGGAATTAAGTCGAGTCGGGACAAATTCGAGTACGTGGGTACATCGCTCGAGCCGAAGTACGCTCGCGAGGTGCGCGACTTGTTGCTAAATCCACCACCGGAATCTGACGACCCGTTCAAGCAACTGAAGGACGTGCTTTTACAGCGTTTAGGCCAATCGCAAGAAAAGCGAACTCGGCAATTGCTCGAACGCGAGGACATAGGCGATCGAACACCATCGCAATTCCTTCGCCATTTACAACTGCTCGCCGGTGAATCCGCGGCGAATGATATCGTGCGCGTCATTTGGATGAATCAACTGAACCCTATAGTGCGCGCTAGTCTCGCGGCGCAACCGAGCGTGTCCGACCTCGACGACCTGGCCAAAATTGCGGACAGCATTATGGACTCGTTGGGAACTTGGCAGCCGAGGAACAACGTGTCAGCGGTGTCCGGCAACATTGAAGACCGTTTGGTGGAGCAGTTCGCGCAGCTCCGGGCGCAACTTATCGACGCGCAAAGCGAACACCGAAGAGAAATCGCAGCGCTCCGAGCGGAACTGGACAACGAACGTCGTTCGCGCTCGCGCTCTCGCTACCGGTCGCCTTCGCCTTCGTCAAGTCGGGAACGTCCGCGTTCGCGCTCGCGCTTGCTCGCACCAACTTTGTACGACGGTATGTGCTGGTTTCATATGAAATTCGGAGATAACGCGCGTAAATGCAAAGCGGAGTGCCGTTTTCATGATTCGTTTGTGGCAACATCGGGAAACCAGACGGGCAGTCACTAATGGCGGCAAGTGACAACGGCCCGATCTCGCGCCGCTTATTCGTCAAGGATCGCAACACGGGAGTTGAGTTCTTGATAGACACTGGTGCGGATCTGTGCGTGTTTCCACGACATCTTGTGCGAGGCCGACGAACAAAAACGGGATATGAGCTATCGGCGGCTAACGGCTCCACTATCGCGACATATGGCACTATGAGTTTGACCTTGAATCTCGGTCTACGGCGTGACTTTTCGTGGAGCTTTGTGATAGCGGACGTTTCACGGGCAATTATTGGCGTCGATTTTCTGACCCATTATGACATTTTGGTGGATCTCCGTGGGCGCAATTTGCTTGATCGGTCTACAAAAATGCAGTTGTCGGGATTGAAACCGGCAAGTGCAGATGTCGCCAGTGTAAAGGTCGTCTCAGGAAATTCGCTTTATCACGATCTTTTGCTGCGGTTCCCGGAAATCACGCGACCCGACGGTTCATGCAAGGCGCCAGCTACCAAACATTCGACCGTTCATCACATCCACACCACGCCTGGACCACCGGAAGCTGGAAAAACTCGACGTTTGGCACCTGATCGTCTACAAAACGCGAAAAAGGAGTTCGAGGCCATGCTGCGTCTGGGCTTTTGCCGCCCATCTAAGAGCAGCTGGGCTTCTCCGTTGCATATGGTACCGAAGAAAGGAGACGAATGGCGTCCGTGTGGCGACTACCGTGCGCTCAACGCACGCACCATACCCGATCGCTACCCTGTGCGCCACATCGAGGACTTCGCACAGACGCTTCACGGCAAAAAGATTTTTTCGACAATCGACCTGGTGAGGGCGTACCACCAGATTCCAGTTGCCGAGGAGGACATCCCGAAGACCGCCATCACCACGCCCTTTGGACTGTTCGAGTTTCCGGCGATGAGTTTCGGCCTGCGCAACGCCGATCAAACGTTCCAGAGGTTTATCGACGAGATGCTTCGTGGGCTCGACTTTTGCTACGCCTACATCGACGACATCCTGGTTGCATCGTCGTCGGAGGAAGAGCACCAGGAACATCTACAGATCCTGTTTCAGCAACTGCAGAAATTCGGAATCGTGATCAACCCAAACAAATGTTGTTTCGAAGTTTCCGAGGTTAGTTTTTTGGGTTACCTCGTTTCTGAAAAAAGTACGGAACCACTACCGGACAAGGTTACAGCCATCCAGGAGTACGCCAAACCGGAAACAGCTAAAATTCTGCGACAATTCCTAGGCATGATGAATTTTTATCGCAGATTTCTACCTAGGGCCGCCCGGACTCAGGCACCACTGAATGAACTCCTGAAAAGGAATATAAAAGGAAAGACACCGATTCGATGGACCGAGCGAGCAGATAAGGTGTTTGAAAATTGCAAAAACGAGCTGGTGCGCACCACGCTTCTGTCTTATCCACGCGCTGGCGTAGAACTTTGCCTCGTGTGTGACGCCTCGGACTACTGCCTAGGGGCGGTTTTGCAACAAAGGATTGAGAACCACTGGGAGCCGCTTGGTTTCCTTTCAAAGAAGTTGAGCACCTCGGAATGTAAGTACAGTGCTTATGATCGCGAACTTCTAGCGATATATCGTGCTGTTCAACTGTCGGAATAATCGTATTCAAACTTAGTGTCTAAGCTATTAGGAAAGCACCGACTTTTTCTGTATACTTTATATTTGTCTATATCTAATAATACCGTAGGACCGAAAATAATATAAAGGTCAGCTTTTAGATGTTATGTAATATAGTCAGTCATTGGAGAGTCACATAAAAATATATTTTAAATCTGTAGCATACCAATTTAAGGCAAACTAAATAAAAACTCATGTGTTAGATTAGTATAAATAGGGACGCTCTAGAATCTTTAAGACACAAAATTCTGGACCACTAACTGTGAAACATCGTTCTGTTCAATAAAATTATTGTTTTAAACAAATAGATTTTGTGTTTTTGAGTGTTGAAGTTCCTAACGGTCGCGGTAAATAAAAATTAGTGTCGGAAGTATTTTCCGCCACGACACTTGATAAATTTGTCTCCAATTAAAGCTCTCAAGGAATCGAAAACACCGTACGAAATGTGGAATTCTATAAAACCAAAATTGCGATTTTTGAAAGTATTTGGGTCAACGGTTTATGTACATAATAAAGTCAAAAAATCCAAATTTGACGAAAATTCCTGGAAAGGGATTTTAATAGGTTATCAACCTAATGGTTACAAAGTGTGGAACGTGGAACGGGAAAATTCTGTAGTTGCAAGGAATGTTATAATTGATGAAACTGATTTCTTAGTTTCAAGGCCAACTAAAACAAAAGAGTTATTAACGTGAACTTCAGTAAAAAAAACTCGTGCATCTAACAATGAGTCCAAATCAGACCAAAATTCTGATGTCAATAAATCAGAAGATATTCCTTGCAATAATTCTGATAGTAAATCAGATAAATCAGATATTCAAATTTTTAAATCTAATAAACACACAGAACAGAAATCTAGCGAAAGAAAAACAAATACCTTCCAATTGCAATAACCCATTGCAAAATAATTTGCGTAAAAGATCTAACTTAAACGAATTAAGAAGAAGCGATAAAATAAAGGCTCTTCGAGTTATAACATACGATGAAGATAAATATGACGAAAATTGCATACTAAGTGCAAAAACAACGGCATTTAATTTACCCACAAGTTATGAGAAAATAAAATTTCGCGAAGATAAAATATTTTGGAAAGAAGCTATTAAAGAATTCATTTATGGCAAATCAAACATGGACACTTGTTCTAAAACCTCAAGATAAAAACATCGTTGATTGTAAATGGATTTTTAATATTAAAATTGATGAATTTGAAAAACCGGTGAAATATAAGGCAAGACTTGTAGCTAAAGGTTTTAGTCAAGAGTTTTTAATTGATTATGATGAAACGTTTGCTCTGGTAGCTAAAATTCCAATTTTATGTATTTTAATTGCTTTTGCAAATCGAATTTGATATGTAAGTACATCACATGGATGTAAAAACAGCATTTTTAAACGGATAATTGGAAGAAGAGATTTATATGAGAGTTCCTGAAGGTATTAAAATTAAAAACAACCTTGTGTGTAAATTGAACAAGGCAATTTATGGTCTTAAGCAAGCAGCAAGATGTTGGTTTAGTTTGAAAGTATAGTGAGAAATTACTTATTTATACACCCATAATTCTTATAGAAACTTTATATTTCAAAGTTTTTTTCACTTAAATACAATACATTTTGAGAAACTATAATTATAAATGAAATCAAACGGCGTTGCAAATAACCCCTTTCTCACAAATTTTTTGCAGGTAACCTGTTTTTCACCAAGTTTTACAAATAACCCCTTTTACAAGGAAGTTTTGAAATGAGCCCTTTCTCTGATTTGGTGACAGGGATAATGAAAACTCAAATTCACTATATCCAGAGTTTATTTTACGAGGAAACGATACGCAAGTAACGTTGCGCAGATATAAGAAACGATAAACGTATAACGTTGCGCGGATATAAAGACACTCAGCTAAAAGGCGGAATACAACGCGAGAACGGTTCTCTAGCATGACCGTCCAGTTCGGGCAACAAGTCAAAAATGACTGCCAAAATCTGCGCGGTTTTCCTCGTCGGCGGAAAATTCATTCATTTTCTGGAGGCGGAGTAGAAACTAAGAAGGGATTTTCAGGCCCTAACTGGTTGTTTTCACAAGTGCTCGACTTAAGCGAGATGCAGATAAAAAAAAATGGGGAAAGGTTACCTGATAGCCCAACTGTGATTAATTTCTTTTCTCGAGAATACAAATATTGTATTGAATGTACCACCATATAGGTTAATATGAAGCTAAGACGGTAGAAAATCTCTTTGACCGAACACTAGAGGAGGATGAGGAAATTCCATCTACGTCTCGAACCCCTAAATCTCCTAATAAGAAAGATTTTATTGAAACAGAAGATAGCAGAAACTCACAGGTGTTCGAAAATATGAGAACAAGGGAGAACACGATAGACGAAGAGAACACCGAACCAATAACGGATTTGAAGATGAAAGAAAAGCTGATCTCCACAAAGATGGATAATGTTTCCACCGACATAGCTCTAACAGAATTGAGCTTGGTGAATCCGAATAAATAAAACGAAGTTGACGCTCGAATACATGCCATCCATACGACCCGACAGGCGAATGAGAAAATAGCCCGCAAGAAGAAAGAGCAGGCTTTCCCTTTAAATACTCGTCTTATTCAGATGAAGGGGGTGGTCAAAAGAATCTTTCCTACGAAATCCAACCCCGATTTGGATTTTGATCAGTTAATTGATTCAATTGATTAGAAGGATCTGAAGATTTATGAGACAAATGAACAGGAGGAGAAAGTAAACTCTGATAAAGAAGAAGAGGAGAAGATTTATGATGGTAGTGAGAATGAGGACCTGATATATAGCGATTATGACCAAGATCCTCCAGATGCAGTCCTCTCATCGTTGACTAAAGATACCACGGCAACTGAAGCTAATTGGACGTGGCGAATCAAGGGAGAGCGCAGTCTAGAAAAGCTTAAGGCGGGCCTGAAGAGGATTAAACGCAAATTGGATTAGCTATTGGTGTGATGATACCTCAAACAACGATATAGTGGCCATTTTGATCGAGTATATGAATGACCTCGGTCCCAAACTCACTGACATCCAGAAAGAGATGGGAGAGCAATGCAATTCTTTAGCAGCGTTAAACAGACGCATCTCTTTCCTAGGCCAAGCGACCAACATTCCTTACGTGACTCAAAAGTCTGTTAACATACTTCAAGAGACAAAAAACATCATCGATCCAGCCTTGCATCTTCGGCTTTCACGAGCGGCTGACCTGTGAGTACGGCACATTTCACGTTTGTCTGTTATTAACATTCAAGCAGATCGTACCCCTGATTAAAAACAAACGAAAAAACTGATTGATTTGATTAAATAATTATGGTCGATAACAAAGCGCGAGTAAAATATATTTTACAAAAAGGAAGGTCATTGAAGGACAAATAACGTCCCTCATAACCTCTTCGAACAAGGTCGTATTAATAACTCGTCCATGCAATTACGATATAAGCGCGTGTTATATCCCCTGTAACAGTATGACTCGGTTCAAGATCAAACCTCGTGATCCGCCGATCACCGAATTCCAGATGATCATAAATCTAACGACGTTCTAATCGATTTTCGGAGCATATTAAAATATCGATCCCAAAACAAACACGATCATAAAACTAACGAAGTACTTCCCAAAACATATAAAATTATTAATTCCGAATTACTGTATAAAACCCACTGTTTCCATTCGACGACAGCTCATTTGTAACTTTGGTCTAAGCCCGAATGTTTGTCGGTTTTTGAACTACTTTTGTACCTACAAAATAAAAGTGTTTAAAACCATAAATTGAGTTCAATACTTAATTGGCGCAGTCGATAGGACACAGCTCACCGTATTTTTCAAATCAACCCTTGATCAAGAAATACGGTTGGATCTCTCTCCCTTGGGGCTACTTGTCTACAATTCTAAGGAAATTCAACCACAAGGAGCAGGCCTTCTCGAAGAAAGCAATACTCTTCTCTGAAACGAAGACAGTCCATTGTATTATGAGTAAAATTCCATTTTTCCTATCCTTAATTTTATGCCTTATCGAGATCGATCACCGCTTACACGGAAAAATCTTACTGAAAATACATCTGAATTGGAGTCAACAAATTTACAAACGATGGAGTTTAAATTCAAGGATAAATTCCAACTATACCCAAAACTAGAACCCTCGTTTAGCGGCCCGTCCGGTGACTTAGCTAAATTTATCAAACAAGTAAATTTATTTTTACAAAGATTGGCTGGTACGTCCGCGCAAACCGAATATGCTAACTTCGTATTTTGCTTCATACTATCAAAAATAATCAGTGAAGCCGAATCAATAGTTAAAAACCATATTCTGAATTCCTGGCAAGAATTAAAAACTAAACTAATCACTTGCTACGGACATATCCATTCCGAAGAACATTTACAATTTCAACTAGCGTCGTGTTTTCAATACCCACACAAAAGTTATTCTGAATATTACCATAGAATTAAAGCGTAAACTCAAAAACTTCTTGATAACGTTTCTCTAACCACACAGGAACCACCATTGTCATGAAAAATACAATTATACAATACCACATCATTTGAAAGCGTTTGTTCAAGGACTAAACGAACCTTATAAAACCAAACTAGAAAACGCCCCCGTTAACAATTTAGAAGAAGCACTACAAAAATGTATAGAATATGACGACAGAAAGACTCACGAAGACTATAAATTTTATGAAAAGTAACTACAAGCAAAAGTGTTTCAAACAACAGCCACCACAAAATTATAACACAATTTCGCCTAAACTCAATGTTTTTGCACCAAGATTCCAGCAGCCTTGGAGATCACCTACACAACAAAATACTTTTGTACCTCGTCCGCATTTACCACAATATACCCGACAATATCCACAACAGCCTTACCAATATAACACACAGTTTTATCAAAATCAACCTTTTGCACAACCACGATCATTTGCTCAACCACAATATTTCACAAAACCAACACCTTTCATGCCACAAAACAAACCCCAATTCGATAAACCAACCCCCACGTCTATTAGCACTCGTAACACACAGCCAAATGTAAATAGAAACCAAAGTAAATAGAAATGAAGAAACCCACAACATGACGCAATACGATGAATCCAAACAAGTCCATCAGGAAATCGCAAACGAGGTCGAATCGCCCGAAAATTTTCCGGAAGCCACCTCGATTATGCCGAATACTTGAAGAATTATACCGGTCCACGATTACCATTCATTATCATAAACGGTCTCCGCATCTTAATTGATTCCGGCGCATCATCATCGATAATGAACTCAAAGATTGCCAATGAACTTTTTAAAGAATATCTTTTTCCTTATAACTTCACATTAACGACCGCTAAGAAACAGTACAATGGTAACATCGCATTTAAATACCCATTATTCAGAGATTATAATATAGATAAACCAATTAAATTTTTTTACTGGATTGGCACGAACATTATGACGCTTTAATTTCAACAAACGATTTGAGGGATTTAGGGGCAGTATTAAACTATCAAAACAGTACTTTAACAAGACGAAGAAAAACGATCCCCTTTCACGAAAAATTAAACAACATTACTTCTATGCCTCTTGAGAAATTTTCAAAAACGCTTTTTGTACCGGTCAAAGTAAATAGAAATATATATATACCACGAACTATGTTGCAAAATACTATAATACCTGAAGGAATATACATAAGCCACAATAATTACATTGGAATAGAAAGCGAACAAAACATCGAACTAAATAATATTGAACCTATAAATGCGGAACCTCTTGAAGAATATATTATTCAAGAAAAAAACCCTCTTAACAAAATAGGTAACTTAGATGCTGAAATATTGCAAAATATACGTACCGAACACATGAACAGCGAAGAGAAAGAAAAGATTAAGACTTTATGCCGCAAATATACCGATATATTTTATCACGAAGATTCAAATTTCAGTTTTACTTGCGCAGTAAAACATCATATCCGAACTCAAAACAACGATCCTATATTTACCAGAAACTTTAGGTACCCTTATCACATGAAAAGCGAGATTCAAAGACAAGTCAATAAACTTTTAGACG
>JABFPQ010000446.1:0-11745 GCA_022817265.1 Masnerella sp. ZL-2020
AAACTTGAAATACTGAACTTTTTTTAAAAAATTCTAAAAAAAATTCTGAAAGGAACTACTGTGAGCATTTTTGCTAATAAATGTTATTAACTAAAATATTACTAAAAAACAGTTTTCTCACTGTATTACCGACAAAGTCGGTATTATGTTATGGAAGTAAATTCGTACATCAAGTTCTAATTATGAAGGTCCGAATGGAATTATTTGTCATAGTCATCTCAACCTTTTTTGCGATTACTCGGGTTCCTTTGTTAGGAGCAACCGGGTTATAATCAGGCTGTTTATGAGTTTCCGCGTTACAGTCTCGTACAAATAGGATTTCCGCGCGCTTTTGCGCGCAGCTGGCAGTCGCGTAAATCTTGGTCTCCCTCGCAAAACTACGACAAATGCATCTTGGCGGGGGATCGCAAAACATTTGCGTAGGAATACTGGTCCGAGGATTGTTCCGATAGTTGACGCTTAGCCGTGAATAAGGCTCGCTTTAAAATTCTCCATCGGAAGCTACTTCAAGGCTCCGAATGATTTATTATCCGTATTGTGTTTGTGACGTATCTCGGGTTAAATGTAAATGCATCTTCGAAGCTAACTGCAGCTCGAAATTTGAATCTTGAGAACAAATTTAAGACGAAAATATTTGAATACAATTTTTGTGGAATGTTATCAATTCCTTAAAAATACAACAAATTATAACAAATTTGATAATTTGAAATAATGAAATGCTTATAATTTTAAACAATGATGAAAAATTTATTATACAATATATAATTTTCTGGGTTTAAATTGAAGATTGAAATTTTTGTTTGAAAAATGTTCATTTCTTACACTCACAAAAAATATATTTCCGGGCTAAAATTGTTAACATTTTCACAATTATCTTTTTAAGAGAACTTTTGTATTTTTTTCCATAAAACATGTTGTTTTAAACTGTTAATACAATTATGACCTAAAAGTAACAAAAAAATAATCAAAATTTTCACAAATTACTCAATTACGGATTAATTTGAATTTTAATTAACTTGTCCGAATTTTTTAAAGAACTTTTTACATTTTTCATTTCAATGCCATTGAACTCTCGGCTATCGGGTTCGCGAACCTGGCGTTCTTTTTTCGCCAGTGACGTCTCGCGATTATAAAATGCACGACTCGATACTTTTCGCTTTACTCTTGCCTAATAAATCAATCGCTTAATGAGTCCTAAGTGTAAGAAACGCCGCTTTAAATTAAAGGGGAACGTAATCATATCAAGTCTTATACATTTCTCTCATGCCAGCCTCGAAAATATATGCATCAGTATATTGTCCCTCATCGTTCAATAAAAAACTCGTTCCATTGATTAAACGTTCGAAATGGATTTTTAATTTAGGGATAATTAAATGAATCATCGGGTTGTATTATTAAGTTTTGAAAATTTAGACATCTCGTTAAAAAATAATAAAATGCAACAGTATAGAAAAAATTTATGGATATTAAATATACCATTTTGGAGAAAATATTTAGTTTAACAGCTTTGAGTTAATTGAAAATTTGAATACATTTTTAAGTGTAATATATAAATCTTCGTAAAAATATGATGATGGTTATAGGGCCTTCTAGAGGTGGTTAAATGGAATTCGTGTTCAGACAATTTTTGTATTAATGTTTTGCATTGGTTGGTCACGAAGCATGTTAAGTGAGCAGCCGTACAACACTCATATTTTGACGTCTCATTTTTTCACGTCACTCATAAAGCGGTCTCCTTTTTTAACGAAGCGGCATTTCGGCGCGCAAACTTAATTTTTCGCAAAATTCAATTTAACTCAATAAACCCATTTCACGCTTGACGAAATAATGAAATTAATTCATTAAGTATTTGAAATGAACAACATTAGTCGCACAACGGATTTGTGTTCGTACTTGAAATTCCGATGCATTTTTGTCGAAACTTTTTGGCTTTGCATTTCATTTGCTCGAAAAGTTGCGAATAGTTGTAAGCTCATTTTGTCTGCAGCGGTGTGTCGCCGTGCAAATAGGCCCCCTACCGGGCGCAGCGAGATATGCAAAACAGTAAAATCAACTCGACAGCAGCCGATGGAACTAGACGCGAAATTGTTCATCAAGCATGCAAATAGACAGCAATTTAGCGCCATCAATTAAAATTTTAAATAAAACAACGAAACGAGGTAAACAACGTCGCACTGTGCGCCATTATTTGACGAGTCCACCTAACGACGTTACGGCTTCATTGCTTGTAAATGTATACTCATGGATGAGTTTGCACAGAGTTTATCTTTTTTGTCCATTGATGAAACGATTTTTAACCTATAAAATAAATCATTTACTTACTTGTATTCATTATATTGATATACCTTCCATTCATAGTTAAAAAAATATAATATGCTCTAATCACATTTTATTGTTCATTTATTTGACAATTTAAGTTTTTGCCAACATATACTACGAAATTGCGTCGAAACCATATACTATAATGTAGTACCAACATGGCAATGTCAACCTTGAAGCTAATTTTATTCCAATTTCAAAAATATGTTGACTCAACATGATTTCATGTTGAATTAACATATCTTTTTTTCCGATGCAAGCATTAATTAGTATTTGTTTCTCTTTTATTTTATTGAATTATGAGAGATAGAGAAAAGTATTTAATTATTGGCGTACTCGATTGAGAACATTTTTCTCTAATGAAAAAGGATGCACTTATGCGGATTGAATTGTTTGTCCATTTTCATTACAAAAAAATGTTGGCGCTCGAGGACGCCATATCTGTAAGAAGCTTTTTATCAGTTTGTGAATATAGCCCTTGCTTGCGTAACGGAGACTGAAAAGTGCTGCCTTCGGTGGCGAATTCTGGAAGAGTAGGCGTATTGTCGACTGCATAGCGTAAGGAAACGAGATTTGACAGTTCGCGTTTTCGGGCAGAACAAAAACACGTAATTTAATCTTAATAGGCATCGTTCAAAGTCAATATGTGGTATAATAATTTTAATTAATTCGTTCGTTGTTTTGAACGCCTAAAATAATGGTCTTGTTGTTTAGTTGAAGCAAATAGAACCAGAAGTGTTGGAGGAACCTTGTGGAAAGTTGATAGTAAGTCTTCAGTCTGTCTGCGCACTCTTGCCACGTCATTCGAACGAACGACTTGATACAAGCATTTATAATCATTATGCTTATCGTTCAACATAATTACAAGCGAATCAAATTACACGTAATGAAAATAAAATTAATTGAAAACCTAAATTATACATAAATACATATATTGACTTTAAACTATATAAATCAAAGTTATGAATTATTTTGTGACATCATAAAAATTATTTTTATTCAAATACCGCGTAAAAATTTAACATTATTTATGAAACAAAAGTTGTTTTTAAAGTTTTCACATTCGCAAGCAGATTAAAACATCAAATTGACACTAAAGAGAATATTTATTCACACTAGTTCATTTGATTAATTTATTAAGATACATTGATTATTTTATAATTTAAATGATGTAAGAATATGACGGAAAAATTTAAACAATTCATTAAAAATAAAATGTTTTTGCAATTCCGAAATGAAAAGATATTTCGAAAGTGGATCCCAAAAACGAAAAAAAGCTCGACAACGTAAGGAAGAAACTGCATCATTGCCTAAATTAGATTCGCTTTTCATTGATGGTATACCTGAAAAAGTGTCAACCAAAATCGAAATTGCTAGAAATGACGGTTCGTCTCATTCAACTTGTAAATCGACCAATTCTCAGAAAGTCCATGAAGAACGTAACTTCTCACCAACCGAATGTGAAGTCAAACGACGCATCTTATTTTCAAATTCAAATCTGGAGCGCAGTTGTTTAGTAACTGAAAAAGTAGAAATAATCAAACAACAGTCTAATTCATTAATAAATGATGTCGGCTTATGGCAAAAATTGTCAAAAGAGGATATTGATTATTGGATTAGAAAAGGGCCTTCAGAATGCTAACACATAACTTGTTCGTTTGAAAAATCAAAGCGTGAATACAAAAATCAATTCTTGTTTAATTCTTGCCACTCAGCTTGCGCGCTTGCTGTAAATGGGACCAACGATTGGAAAAATAGTTGTTCTATTAAGTCACATGAAAACTCAGAGGACCATCGTAAATTTCTCACCGATTATTTGAATAAAAAAAAAGTTTCATGATATCAGACAATCTAAGTAAACTAATAGAAAACGAACAATGTTATTGGAGAATGGTGCTGCACCGTGTGACTGCAGTTATTAAAATGTTGGTGGAAAGAGAAGAGGGCTTTCTTTTAGAGGGGACGATGAAAAATTGGTTCCACAAGAAACGGAAACATTTTGGGTATTCTTGAAGTACTTGCCGAAATCGACTCTTTTTTAGCCAATCATATCAATCAATATGGGAACTGTGGTTCGGGTAATACATCTTATTTATCAAAAGCTACTTGTAATGAATTAATTATTCTTATGGCGCAGACGCTAAGAAATACAATTTTGAACGAATTTAAACGAGCCGGATACTTTAGTATTTCCGTAGATTCTACTCCAGATCGTTCCCACATTGATCAGCCTTGTGTAATTCTAAGGTATGTGTCCCCTGATGATCATGAACCGAAAGAGCGATTCATTACATTTCTTTCAATCGAAAGTCATACTGGTGAACATGTAGCGGAAGAAGTCTTTAAATATTTATCAGTAGTATCTGAGCTTGATTTTAGTAAATGTCGAGGTTACTCTTATGACAATGCCGCAAATATGGCAGGAAAACATGAAGGTATGTAACAAAAAATCTTGAAAAAAAACAAGTACGCTATTCTTATACCTTGCGCAGGCCATTCTCTCAATTCAGTTGGAATTTCTGCTGTTAATTGTTTCGTCAAAACCGCTAATTTTTTTTGAATAGTTCAATTAGTATACACATTTTTCTCTGCTTCCTGTAAAAGATGGTTAATTCTTCTGAAATTTTTGAAAGAAAATGCAGTTGTCCCAAAAACCTTATCTGACACAAGATGGGAAGCTCACGGAAAAGCTACAAAATCTGTGTTATTAAATTATAATGAAATTCTTGAGGCTTTATCTTTTATAACCGAGAGTGACGTTGAGAATGGCCAAACCAGAGCAAAATCAAAAAACATACTAGATAAAATGGAAGAATTGGAATTCACTTTTTTGCGTCGGCGAAAGGCACAGTCGACTGATGGACTTTCTTTAGATATGTCAAACCGGTTATCTTCCAGAGATAAATTTAGGGTTAATGTTTTCCTTTCCATTATTGACTTACTATGCCAAAATTTGAATGACCGAGTCAAAAATTATTTTTCTATTGCGGAAAAGTTTGAATTCCTTACTGATTTTCAGGTAAATAATGACAAGTTGGATAGAAATGTAAAAGTTTTGTTACAACATTATCCTAAAGAAGTTGATCATACGCTTTTCAACAAATTAAAACATTTTCAGAACTACATTAAAGTAAATCACAAAGATAAAGATTTAACAAAACTTACTCACAAAAATTTGTATGATATTTTGTTTCAAGGCAATATTGAAACAGTATTTCCAAATCTTGGAATCATTTTAAGAATTTTTTTGACTTTAATGGTTACAAACTGTACAGAAGAAAGATCTTTTTCTTGATTAAACTTAATAAAGTCGAAACGCAGATCAACAATGTCACAGGAAATGTTAACAGCGTTTTCCATTATGTGTTACGAAAATGATGTTTTGAGAAAGTTATCGTTCGGTGACTTGCGAAAAAAGTAGGAAACGAATCATTTGAAGTAACGTACAATGAAAAACAATATTCGATTGTGTTTTAAATCATTATATTATGTTTAGTTTTATTTAATTATTTAAATAAAAATATTTAAAATAAAAATTATTATTGGTTCAATTCAATAAGTGTTTATAAGTCATAAAAGAATTGTTTTTTGAAGGGGGCCTCAGCCACTTGTGATTGGGGGCCCCTCAGAGAATATGGAGCCTAGGGCCTCATATTGGGTAAATCCGGCCCTGAAAATATATTATTTGTTGCTTTTCTTAATAGTTTAATGTATTATAAGAATCATAAGACGAAAGATATAATTTTGAATGTTGTAACTTTTTTGTAGTGCTTGTATACATGTTTTTCTGCACAGTACTCTCAAAGTGAATGATTATCGCACGAAATTAAAGGTTGTATGGACCTCTATTGTCATACGAAGAATGAATTTAACGAAGATCAACAAAAAAACACTTTCTCAACTAATTTTGTTTTATTAGAGTACATCCAGTACTTAAATGTTTTTGAAAATCAATTTAGTAACTTCCAATTAACATTGAATCAATAGAAAGATATAAAATTTTGTATCGTCAAATGTAAATAGCGTTCAAAAATCAAATATATTCAAAATACCCAAATAAACAGTGAGATAGCACATTTTTTTTGCATGCTATGAACCTTGATAAAAACAATTGACGTTTATAATTGAATACACTGTACATTTTTACACTGAATATCTTACTACATTTATCTTACCTTAACTCTTAATAGGTGTTGCAGGCTTTGAGCTTCGCTGCTATTTAGAAAAGGACTATCTGTTCCAAGTTGAGCAACTGCGATGACATTCTCGCCTGTCACGTTGTACAAAAAAAGCGTGCACACCGTCTGCCAAAAACATTGAAATTAGTTCAAATCGGAACGTGACAATATCAATTCTACGTACATCAAATTATTAATATACTTGCAATGGAGTTTTTAATTTTAAGTTTGTATTCAACACTATCAAATAAAGAGTGTTAGTTTATGGTTTCAAAAGCTGAGGAACTGATGCTCTCTCTCAAACCAACGACAGTAAAAATACTGAAGTAGAAGTAGTTAACATCACAGTAAAAATCACTTTAAAGAGGTCCGAAAAATAGTCTTTTTTGAATGTAGGGCATTTCTTTAATTTTTATCGTGAAAAAAACGTCAAATATCCTCTGGAGATATACTCCTGCCCTACAAAATGAGCCGTCAAGGGATTAATTTAACCTGATTAAATACCTCTAAACCCTGGTCAAATCGGGGCGTGTTTTCATGTGAAAAAAGTTAAAGTTCGAAAATATCCACGCGGCTTATCTGTAAGGATAGGACTAGGGCAAAAATATAGGGTTGAAATTTATTTAATTCCCTACAATTTGACTCAAAAAGCGACCAAACTATGGCCATTTTCATAAGAGAAGTCGTATCGTTTCTTAATAATAATTCGCCTCAATGAATAGAAAAAAAAAGATTTTTTTTTCAAATGTTCATAATATAGAATATATGTTCATAATATATTTTATGGCCATTATAGGCGCTTTTATCTTTCAAATCAAAGAAAACTAAATGAATTTTAACATTGTGATTATGATCAAGTCCTACAATCGCTGATAAATCCTGTACAGATGTTCAAACATCGATTTTTTTCGCTTTAAAACACGCCCCCTTTGATAAGGTTTCCAGGGGAGAGAGGTTAATCAGGTAAAAATAATCGCTTAATGTCTCATTTTGTAAGGGAGGGGTAAATTGTCAGAGGGTATTCGCTTTTTTGTTCTACGATTAAAAAAAAAAAATCTTAAAAAAAGCTGGTTTTTGAACCAACAAAGTGGAATATACCTTTAACGAAAAAAATGTTTGCCTAATAGCATGTAAAATAATCGATAATTTAGAAAATACGTTACAATCTGGCAAACCGCTTACTTGAAAAACAGTTCAAACATGTTTTTTCAACACGCAGAGTTGATCTAACACATTGGTTAACCTGATTTCCTTCAGGGCCGCTACACCATTGTTATCCTGCTACCCCCGTAGGTTATAAAAGTTATTTCAGGCACGTAAAATGCTTAAAGAGTTAGAGAAAAGGAAGAAAATCGAGCGGCTATTTGACCAATAATAGAAACAATTCTATTTTGCGCAGAACCAGAATTGCCTCTCAGAGGTGTTTGTGACATCGGACCTCTCAGTTTCGAAAAGCCTGAAAGAAAAGAGTGTAAATTTCCAGCTTTGTTGTGATGCAGAGCAAATTCTGGCGATGAAGATTTAAGAAGGTACGTGATTAGCAGCCGCAAAAATGCTACATATATCAGCCCGGAAATACAAAACGAAATTATTCAGATATGTTCTGAAATAGTTACATAGAAAATAATCAAAAAAATAAACAATGCAAGTTGTTTTACGTTACTTGCTGACGAGACTATGGACGTGTTAGGCACAGAACTATTTTCGATTTGTATTAGATATATAGACTCAATGAAGGATTCGCAAACTCTAATAATACGAGAAGATTTTCTAGGATTCCTCCTGATTCACGACCAGTCGTTTGAAAACCTATCCAACGTCATTTTGAAGCGTTGTGAAGAGCTAGGTCATGACATGACTAAGTGTGTTGGGCAAGGATACGATGGTGCAGCAACGATGGCAGGTCACATCAGTGGTGTCCAGTCTAGAATCAGGCATCAGTACCCGAATGCAAGATACGTTCACTGTATAAGCCATCGCTTAAACCTTGCTTTATCTAATACCATGTCGGTTTCTGTGGTTAGGAATTGTCTTGGTACTTTCAACGAAGTAGCGAATATGTTTCGAAATCACCCATATGCTAATAAATGCCTTCAGGATGCGTTTTTTGTCCATGCGTTAAAGAATAGAAAAAAAAACTTCTTCGTCTTTGCGAAACAAGATTTATCGAAAGACATGACAGTGTCTTGACATTTGTCGAACTCTTCAATCCGGTTTGCATCAGCTTGGAAGAAATTTCTAAGACCACGCGGAAGATTTCCTCAACGGCCTCAACTTTATTGGCAGTGATGGAGAAGAGTGAATTAATTGTCGGTCTTTTCGTTTGTGAGAAACTATTAAGTATTACTTTGCCATTGTCTGTGCTTCTTCAAGAAAAGTCTCTTGATCTGGCATTGGCCTTTCAACATGCGAAAGAGGTTCTTAACACCCTAAAAAATTACCGGAAAAACGCAGAGAAAATTTTCATTGAAATTTTCAACTCAATATCGCGACTCTCAGAAGAAGTATTCAAAGCTGACGTGAATGATCCTTGGCTTGCAAAAACCAGACGAAGCGCGCAAATCCACAAATGACTTAGGCTGAAAACTATTACAGGTTGACTGTCTTCATTTCTTGCCTTGATAATTTGATTCAAAATTTAACCAACAGATTTACTTCAAATGAAGATATTCTTCCAAGTTTCCAGGCGCTTCTTCCAGGCTTCGTTTGTACTCATGAAACAAACAAATTGGAAAATTTAGCACCCTATTTTGATGACAGAATGTCAGTCTCTGCAGTGAAAGCCGAGTATGAACTATGGCGTGAAAAAGCTTCCACCATAGACGCTAATCTGGAGGTATTGAAAGTGTATTTTTCTTCAATAAGATACCAACTCACTGTCTTAGCTACTTTGCCTGTGACAACAGCTATCTCTCAATTTTATTGGCAGTGATGGAGAAGAGTGAATTAATTGTCGGTCTTTTCGTTTGTGAGAAACTTTTACGGACCTGTGGAGAGGTCCTTTTCTACAATGAAGAGAGTAAAAACTTGACTACGTTGTATGATGAGCGACAGCAGACTGAGTGCACTGGCTATGATTTCAGTTCACTGGGATATCAGGGTAGAGCTAGGCAAAGTAATTGATATTATGGCTGGGAAAAAAACTAGAAGATTGCTTTTGTAGTTGATGGCGTCTAAAACTAAGATTATCGGTATATAAAATACTAAATTATAATATTCTTTGTTTTAAACACGAAAATAATCTGTTTCATGTTGTCATAGCTCTTCCTGCAATAAAGTTCTAGATGAAGGAAAATAATAGTTAATCGCTCCCCCAATTTCATAAAATCTTAAAACCCCCCTGAAGAAAAATTCCTGGATACGGGCCTGAGTTATTTGTTTCAGCAAGAGACATGCAGTGATACCAAATTCCAGCCACTGCCCACATCCTCTAGGAATGAAGAAAGGGGGAGACAAATATCATAAACAAGAACCCCTTTTTTATATTTTTTATTTAAATTCCCCCTCAAAAAAACACCCAATAAAAAATATAAAAAAAATTAGAATAAAAACAATGAATGTAAACGTATAATAGATTACAATATACATACAATATTTTGAAAATTGATATTTTCTGGCACAATAATTCACCAAATCATCCCATCCGCACTTATGGGATTGGAAATTATTCCAAAATTTTCAATGGGAAACTATTTTTTGTTATTTTCATAATTTTGGTCAAAGTCGCATAGGTATAATCGGGTTCTCGCCTAATGTGCCTTGTTGAGTTTTTCATAAGTTTTTAGGCCTCCAAAACACTAAAGAAGAATCGAAACATGCAAAATTGATAAAAACCAATTTTTCATAATTTTGGTCAAAGCCGCATAGGTATAATCGGGTGCTCGCCTAATGTGCCTTGTCTTGCAAAATATAAAACCCAGCAAAAATGGAACCGATTCGTTTTGCTTACACGCACTCGTCACGGAACCCTTTTCCGATTCGTTTTTCGCGAAAATGTATAATTCATTGACGAGTTCATCGGTCGGCGGAGGCGTCGGGAATCCCGTGGCGGCGCGCAGCGCGCGCGCGCACCATCGAGCGGGCCTTCCCCGCGTACGTCGTGCGTGCGCGTCCCACGCATCCCCAGTTCTCGCGTGCCCGCGTCGCCGACCGGCCGACACGTGTGTCCCGCTCGCGCTCGCCAGTTCGCCGTCGACTTTCGAAAACGCGAGCGCACTACGCTTTTCCATTCATAGAAAGCGAACGCTCGACTTCGTCTCCTCCTTTATTAAACTGTCACCCCCTTCCCCCAAATCATCGCGATTTTGTCGCAAACTCTCGCGAGTTCCGATTAATGGTGTTGACCTGTGAAGTTTTTTGACGTGAGGTTGGTGTTAGTGACGAGTGATTTTTCGTAGTGATTTTTCAGTCAGAAATATCAATTTTCTAACGGAGAACAATTTTGACAGTTCGAATATTTTTATACCTTTTAAATTTCAATTCTAGCATTTGAGTAGTTTTTTCGAAAAATATTTTAATATAAGTTATATTATTATTATTTCCAGAACAGTTCATGAGAAATGTCAATAAAACTCGCTTTTCTTACCTTATTATAATTGTAACTCGCGCTATCTTACTGTTTGTCAGTTTTATGGCAAAGTAAACGTTTGAGTCAAGAGAAAATTCTAATGTCATTATGGGATGTTTTATATTCATGCTTCATTAATTTCCATGTTATTTTGCATTGAAATGAGCAATGCAATATTATTTAATCCTGATATCTTGTTATGAAAGGTGAATTGTAGATAATAAATAACAATTATAATTTTCATTTACAATTTAATTGTTGTTAATGTCATTCACAAACATCGTGATGCAGTTCATTTGCATTTCTAACCTACAATTTGCTCTATTTCGTTATTTCAATTTAATTGTAAATTCACCTATACAGTCCACATTTCGGTGTATTGATCAAACAAAATCAATGCTGGATTTCACAACGTGAAGTATGTACATGATATAACTATATAACATTATTATTCTTCAATTTATAATTAAAAAAATTTTTTTTACAAAAACGTTTTGATTATAAAAATAATGGAAACTTAATTTTTTCCTTAAAATTTTATCTGTAAAATCAGTTAAAATTCCGTGGGAAAATAGAGATTAAAATTGTTCTCCGTGTAATTGCTGGGATTTAAAACAACTAATTTTTTATCCCGCGCGGAAAGATATCGCGCTGTGCCCGGAAAACGAATTAGTGTTCACT
>JABFPQ010000447.1:0-11740 GCA_022817265.1 Masnerella sp. ZL-2020
ATAAAACAATGTTAAAATTAATCTACAACTCAAAAAATAACAATAAATGTTAATAAACAAACAAATTATGAAACATTGAATCTCAACTTTGTGTTTTCGTGTCACTCTTACCCCGGTTGACCCTACTCATATTATACACCTATAATTCACCAAGATATAGAAGTTTCAGTCATTTTTGAAAAATCATAACATTACACAGCTTTTATGCATTTTTTTGTTTCAGATTATAAGAAATATACCTCTTAAAAGACAAAAGGCCTTCGTTGATAATGATAGGGTAGTAGCACCAGTGAAAGAACATTTAAGAATCAGCAGCAGTGAAAGAACTTGCAGTTGAATTGTATTGTCTGTCTTTGTCACTCTAAGGGAAAATTCTTTTACTGGGCACTATTCTTTCACTGGTGCAACCACCCTATCAAACACGGAAAACAATCGAAAATTTGCAGCGGAACAATTGATACGTTCCCGACTTCAAATGAACTTGTTTCAAACACATTCCGACATTCATAATTTTTTCTAACGAATTAACTTGACTATGTGGTTTTACACTTAATAGACGACTGATTGACACGAATAGCACACAACCGCGAAAATTTTTGCGACATCGCGTGGCCTCGTGGTGATCGGGAAAGATCAGACATTCCAGTCTGGCTTCGTGCTTTACATGCGCGCAGAAAAATGCGAGGAAATGACTATTATCGACTGGCTTCTATTTTACGATTCAGCCGGTTGGCTATATTATATTACGTTGCGTTGCATTCCTGACGCGGCGTGTGAAGTTATATTACCGCATGTAGCTGCAACAACACGTCGTACTCAATAATCAGTAATCTGGAAAATAATGCGAAATTCCAGTTGTCGCGATATTTGTGACGCTAACCGCAAGGCGCGCTAACGCGATCCCAGCTATTTATTTGAGCGCGTAAACGCGTGCCAATCTCCCGGATATTAATTATTATTTTCGGATACTATTTTATAAACCAAACTCAAGGAAGGAGTATAAATTACTTTTAGTATTCCAAGGATTCATTAAATCTTGCATTCTCCAGCGTACAACGTCCCTTATCCAACATATAAATGTCCATCGTTAACTTTATTACGTTTACTTTTTATCAGGCCTTAATTTATCATTTGTATAACGGATTAGGAGTCAACTTTTATTTCGCGGACAGCCCTTTCTCTTGCATTATTCTTATCACATTATGTTCTACGTGATTGGAATCTCGCAACTTCTGGAATATTGTACGTTCGATTTCGGTTGAAAGAGATGAATTGGGTCGTAAAAATGTTGATGGCGTTTTAAAAAGGCGTTGATTAAGCCGAAGACTGATTTGATCTCCAAGATTGAGTTTTATTTCGTTCTATTTAGGTTACGTCTAAATGCGATACCTGCACAAGCCCGGCCCTGATCCGATTAGCACTACGGGGAAAATCAGATAACTTCGTTTTGGGTTGTTATGACGTTGAATTTCCACTCCGCTCGCTTCCGGACTAATGTTTTACCTAATTTAGAACAAAATTATTCCTGCCTAATTAAGTCAGGCAAGTCCTCGGGCTCGCGTTATAAACCCGGTTAAGCGGAAACGCGCGATGGATGTTGCAAATAAACGGCCAAATCAATTTTCGCCACGACGGAAGTTTATTATAATAATTCGTAAAAGCGAGCACGCGCCGTACAAATATATGAAGTTATCGATTCGACGAAATAAACGATTGCGTGGATGCTATTCAAAAATGCAAATCGTGCGGTCGGAGTAGGCGCAATTTTTTGAAATAATCCTTATTTACGAGCGAGAGGTGAATAGTTGCGCATACGCGCGATTGAACGTATAACTCGGTTATAGATACCGGTGATAATAATTGTATTTCAGCTGGTATTAACGACGAGTTATGCCATGTTAATGTCTTTCCTGTTACGTTAATGTCTACGATAACAATAAAGCTAAAGTTGGTTGGCGATAATTTTGACTCCGAGACGAAAAAAGATAGCAATTTCTTTCTTCGTATACATTATTTGAGTTTCTAGCAGTTAAAGGATGTCACGCATCGATTAGCATGATAATCGAAAAATTGTGGGGATCAGGCTGAGACACGTGTGTGCACCTTTGCGAGAAAAGGCTCGAAGATTCGTTGATTGGCGAGCAACTGTTCGGGACTTTGAACGAAAGTTCTGCTTATCGCGTCACGTTATCGTAATGGCTAGCAGCTGTGTGTTTCTTTATAAACGATCAACCAGGAATGTCCTTTTACTCAAAACGATACTCTTATTAGTACTCGTTTCTTCCTTTCGTGCTTCGCTTGTACTCGTCTCGTTATAATTGCGCGATTATGGTGCACAAATTCATGTTTCACGTGAAACTTCGAACAACTCCAATTTCGTTACTCAAAACCAGCTTCCATTTTTTTCGTGGATGTCCAAAAGGGGCTATTCTTACCTTCTCTTTCAATTCGCGGTAATGGTTACGATACCATTTTTTCAACTTCACTCTTATCGCTGTCTTCATCGGGACATGTGGGTTGATCTTTAAGACATTTTTTTAGATTTTTTGAAGGGGAATTTTGAAGGGAACGCATTACGTTACTAAGTCGTAACACTGTGATTAAACAAAAATGAGCAGAACACAAATTTAATACCTTATTACGAAGACTTTCAAAATAGAGTCTATTTTAAGATTTTAAATGAAAAAAATTTTTCTGAATAAAAAAATAGATGGCAAGCACTCTTCAAGCACTCTGAAAAATAGTGTTTAAATTAAAACACGAGAATTTTATTTTTAAAAGATTTGGAAGTGTATTTAATTGTGTAGTTGAAAAGATATAGGTTAAAATATAAAAAACTTAAAAATGTGTCAAAAGTTACTACAATAGTGTTTAAAGTGAAAAAATCTTTCTAGAGTGAGGTGAACCTTGATCTGCAATGAAAAATAAAATTGTTCTATTTGTTATGATTTTGAATCAGACTGTTTTTAGAAGTTAGACTTGAAAATTTCTAGTTGGAATATACGTCAATTCTTAAAAATTAACTTAAAAAGTTAGACTGAACATTAAGATATCTCTTTCTTTTTATTTGAAATTTTCAAATTTTATGTTTGGTAAGAAACAATCAAAAAAACACTATTGAGAAATGAAAATATGCGATGAACTTTGAGATAAAAATGTTAAGAAAACAAATGAGTATAAAATTTCATTCACACAAGCTGAAAGTAATTTGTCTCTCACGAGTTCAGAATTGTTCTAACTCAATTCATGCTCTGCGTAATTATTGACCATACGTGCTAACAACAAAACGAACAATGTTTTCAGAATAAACAGCCAAATAAACTATATCATAAATCACTTCTTATTTACACGACTAGCAATTACAGTCTGAGGAAATCAGAAAGATGCAAAACAGTCCAACAAGTAACAAAATTAATTATTATCAACTAATTAAAACTGCCGCATATCCGTACGTATGTAGAACATGACTCAGAACACATATAACCTAAGTTAATATTACTCCGCGCGAAGTTAATTAACGAATTAATTAATCACCGACAGCTTACTTCTGCAATTGAAAAACGAAACGTATTTTCCTTTCTGATTATAGTTTTGATTACTCGATCATGAATGAAAATTGAACGATCGTCTTAGTTGAAAAGACTAATAAATTCACAGTAACAGCCGTATAAATCAGAACTTAGGATGATACCAACAGCTTCGGTGAAAAGAGCGTTGTTTTCGTAGCGCGGTGAATAAAAGTTGCGGCTTTTGGAAAAAAATTAACATGCAACGAATGCATTATCGCGTTGCGTTGTGGGTACAAAAAAGGCCGCTGCAGGTACATAGTTGGACGAATATATTCGCATGCGTTCGTGTAAGTAGAAGCGGGTATAACTGGCAACCGCGACATAAATAACTTTCGATAAGCCTACTTGGACAGCCTTCCGCTACCAACGACCTCTTCTGCGTCGGCCGCGAGCGAACGCGTTCGCTATTGACTTTGATATTAGAAGTAATGTCAAAAGACAGAGTTGCGAGGAAAGAAGACAAAATTGCGCATAGCGAAATAATTCTTAGAATTAGCTAAGCAGTAGGAAATGCGTCGAAATCTGTAGCAGCGCAAATTTATAATAACAGATATGAAGCGGCTTTTGCAACAATGTGCATGGTGATTCGCGGCTATGTGTGTGCGTTAGGTCCGTTCAGATGTATTATTAAAGCAACAGAGTACGGTTTCGTGTTCGTGATGCGATCGGGAACATGTTATGTTTTGCTTACATGATGCGTTGTAATTTGCACGTAGATTCGACGCTAACTGCGAGCCTTTTACAACCTCTAAATGCTACTGATGCTCCATTTGTAAATGTCAATTTACATACACACGTGTGTAAAACCGCCTTTATCAGTTCGCGTTCGCGCCCGAACAACCGTTAATTTGTTTTACAGCCATCAAAAAATCATATGTATTTGTTCAGGCAGGTATTCGGGTCGGAGAATGCAAACGTTGGAATAGAAAATCACACTTTTCAACGCCTGGTCCCGTTAAGACAATTGTAGATTTGCTGAAACATAGTTTGGGATTAATGTCGTTGTGACATCATCCGATAAACTGAACATTACTTATCAAATTATCATGCATTTCATGTATAAATTGCATGTGTAAATTTATTTATTCATTTATTCCTGCATAAAAATATATAAATTATCAAAAATTATTTTGGGTACCTATTAGAAAAATTTATTTTTTTAATTTTTGATTGATGCATCTTTATTAAAAGTTTTTATTTCAATAATTTGTAAAACAAATTTAAAGATTATCGTCTATATTGGGACAAATATACTGAAATTAGAAAAAGCTCTATAGTTATAGTTCATACATTCAGCAATATACGTCGTAGATTTTGCAAAAATATTTCATCATAAACTAACAAAAAAAAATTGGAACTGAAGTTCTCTAAAGTAGAATAACTTTTAGGTTATTTGTTTTTATAAAAAAATGACTTCAATTTTCCACATTTTTTTTCATTACTTAACAACATGTTACAAGTAAATATTACAAATCACTTTATCGATTTAGAATATCAATCAAATTAATGAGACCTGGCAAAAACTGACAAATTGTTGTTATGTCCATGTTATTATTCATTAGCAAAGTTACCGATCATTTTAGCAACGGTACAAGAGTTACTAGATCCTTGTCCAGGGGGTATAAGTTGCAAACCAGACGCAGTATATCGCAAACGAGAGGGAAAACGAGTGTGTTTCACATTCCCGGTATTTTTTTCTGGCCGCGCGTTCACGTAGGCGCGAGTGTTTGTATTTACAAACGAAAGGACATAATGGGCGACTTCCACCTTTAGTTGGCTTCTACCTTGGCCGAATTCCATTGAACGCCTACTTCCTGCCGAGCCTCTAAATACAATCTATTATGGTGCGCGTTGCTAATCCCCCCTCGCTGCACGGGTTTTTTTGCGTTCCAATTTTTTCGCCATTTAACACGTCAGGTCTATTCGGCTCACCTTTTTACGACGCATAAACAATGCGCAATGTTTGCCGCGATATTATCGGCGACACTCGAGGCGACGTCAAATTAAACGGCGAATAACTTCGATTCAATTATCTTATCAATGATTGGACCCAAACCAGTAAAAAGCCGTATCCTGGACGGATTTCATAAAAAGTATATCCGACGGGTGGCAATTAAAAAATGGCTTGAAAATCGTCGGCCACAATAAGTTATGCGCGACGCTTAATTACGCATTTCACTTGTACAAAAATTTGTATTATCCTATCATAAAGTAGACGTAAAAAGTAAATAATAATGTATAATTTCTGTTAAAAGGGCTTCTCCTCTTTAATGAAACCTTACGGTTCAGGGGGATATTCAATGCAACTTTTAATAGCGCGGCCTCTAATTTATATAATTTGTCATCGCGTTTATTCTTCCTCCTACGGTAGTCAACGTCATTTAAGTCGCTACCATAAAACGATACTTCGCATTGCGCCACGTCAGACTTCGGCGGCTAACAAAGAGTTGAAGGCACCGGTATTGTTCGCGGCAGACGTTTCATTAAAGTCCGCATTCTGACGTCCTTTACGTGCGTTTCCCGGCAATAACATTAACCGAGTCCGATTGCGCCCGGTGCGCCGCCGAAATTGCGCCTCTATTATTTAACGTCATTAGACACTTCGCGACTCTTCCGTTTCAACGCAACCGTCTTGGCACTTGACTTCCTCCCACGACGACGACTTGTATCTCGTTCAAGTGGTGCCGATAATAATAGATGTAAACGAGCGGCGACAAGCCCGACCGAGAGCAACGGTATATGTCGTTGAAAGAGGAGGAAAGAGAAAATGAAAGGGAAAAAAGCCGAGTTACGGAGGAGGAGGTCAAAAAGATGGAGAAAGAGAGAACGGGATTCGACCGTGAGGAGGCGAGCAGTCGCAAGAACTGGCCAGAACGGTTTCCCACGCCGTGGCCCCAGACATTTGGTCCAATAATAACACCAATTTTGTCTACGGAGGAAACCTATTGTCCGGTCGATGCGTCTACAGCGGATGCGGCGCTACGTGTACATATGTACGCCGCCATACGCGTGCAGTCAAATTCAACGCCGTCAATGTGCAGTACCATGCCATAGTCGTTAGAGCCCGTTAGTTGTCTATCACGAATGCAATTATCCGCAAACTTCCTCTGATGACTTGATTTTCGTGATACGTCGTGACGCACGATGCATTACGCATATTTTTTCAAATGCGTTCAATTTCACTGTTCTGATAAGGCATTTACACCTAGAAAAAAACAGCAGTATTTGCATGCCTGTGAGAATTTGATATTCTTGCTCATATTTGTGTTTTACACTCACAGAAATAATTTAGTCAATTCAACCAAATTATATGGTTAAAAAAATTAGTAGATTCAAACTAATATTTGGTTGATTTTACCATACACTCCAAATTGCACGGGGCGATTCGCAATTGCTAACACCTGGACTGAGGTTAAAATCATAGAAATATGATGTTTTTGTCCTTTTAATATACATTTGTAAATATTATTTATTATAAACATCGTTCTCTTTCTGTCAATTTTATCAAAAATAAAGGTTTGTGTCAAAATATTTAGATGTTAGATTACCCAATTTCAATGTAACCAAATCATATGGTTGATTTAACTAAATATTTGGTTGAACGTAATTTAACCCAATTATTTGGTTGAATTTACCAAAATATGGGTAGATTCAACCAAGCTGTTCTGAGAGTGTACTGCGTTGGTAAATGTCTAATATAAAAATCTTCAAAAAACTTTGGAAACATTAAAAACCTACAAACATGGATGTATGGGTCCATTAGGTTTTTCTCAATTTTAGTCACAAATGAAATAAGAAATCCTAAGAAATATCAATGATTTAATAATTTATATAAAAAGAAATCCGATGATTTAAATGGGCCGTTTTACTATACAAGTTCCGAAATCAAATCTACGATTCACTAACAGAAAATGTCATTTAAAGTTTCTCTTGCAGAAGTGTCATTTGAGGACTGTTCTTGTTTTACACAATTTTGCATTGGTACCACTGAGAATTTTTAATTTTTTACTTTAATTGTGTAATTTATCTCTGTTCAGCGAAATCATAACTTTAAATTGATAGGGTGAATGTACCAATATTTGACCGGTCACCAGTAAATGACCACTACATTAGAGAGAGAAGGACAGACAATGCTATTCAAATGTACGGTCATTCAATGGTGCCAATTCTTAACTGGTCATTTACTGGTTTATTCACCCTAGTTAATTAATCTTTTTAAAATAAGTAGTATATTATAGTTTGGATATGCATGTCTGAACTTTTATAAATTTTAAAAATAACGTTTTTTTATAATAAAGTACTATAAACATGTTTTGTTTAAATTTGTTTATTATTTATGTATTATTTATTAATTAAGTTATATCATTAACATATGTTCTTATAAAAATAACATCTAATAACGAAAAAATGTAATTTTATTAATTGAGATAAAAGATAGTTATCTTTCATTCTCAGTGGCACCACTACAAAAATAAGCAAAAAAATCATTTTCTCAAATGACACCTTCTTCAAGAGAAATTTCAAATGACATCTTCTTTAGTGAACCGTCAAAATATAAAATAAAACAAATCTTTCTTCGTAAAAGGAATTAAGATAAACGAATACTCAACGCGACCAACGAAAAGACTAAATATGTAAACTAAGTAATTCCAAAAGACCAATCGTGCTTATCGGACTTCATTAACTACTCTGGGATCCTTTACAGCAAAAACAACTTTGAAGTCGATTGATTGATTCATAATCTCAATTACCAATGAATAATCAGAGACAATGTTTGATGTCTCAGTCGAGCACAGAATTTAACAAGAACGAGTGAAATCCTAGACGTTCGACATCGCGGAAGTTTTATCTCAAATAATAAGGTTCTTAATAAGGGTCATCTTCTATACATTCATATATGCAAAATAAACGATAGACAATGGGTGTGAGAAGAAAGGGACAAACGTACTGGAATCCGACGTGTCATCGAAACAGAGAGTTGCACTTAGATCCTTGATCGTTTAATCAAAACAGTCGGGCTCCATCTGCCGGACGAAATGAGCCACTGAGCGAAAAAGACGAAACAGCACGAAAAGTCGAATGAAACACCACGATGCAAAGCGACTCTATTAATGGTTACAGTGACGGCGCAATGAAAAACGTCCCTCTTCATTTCCCGATCGCGTTTATTTCGACACATTTGTATATCTCACGCTAATTTGACGTTCGATGTCGCTACTTCTCGAGTATTCGATTGCGATTGACGCAACGGCAGAAGAAGAGACCAATGACACGCCTTTATCTCGTAACCATTTCAGTGTTGCTGATGAATTGCAAAATATGATGTCCCAAAATATAAATTTATATAGATTTTGGGAATAGCAAAGGACGATATTGTCCGATTAATCAAAGAATCGATTTTTATAATCAATTACATTTTCCTATTTTTTAGAAAATCGAATAAACCATATTTGATGTTAATATTTAAAAAATCAATGGTTTAAAAAATAAATTTCAATAAAATATTATAATACTTATTTAGTTTTCAAATATGTATTGAAAATAAAATTTACATCGACAATGCAATGAAAGTATTGTAACCTAACTGCATCTTCGGTACTTAGTGAATGTCTTTTCTAAAGCTGGTAACATAAAAACCGACAACCGGAATCGTTTGTCTCCAGATCATTTGAATCGGCTTTTATTCTTAGGGTGTCTTACGTTGGGTGAATGGGGATTGTAATCTTATTTTCCATTTCATATGTTTCCTATTTGATAAATGTATTATATTTTATAAAGTATTTTTTATTAAAGTTTCCATAAATTTATTTTTGATATCTTTATCACTATTATTATAAAGCCATCTTCCGATTTTTTAATAATAATATTCAATATTATTTCATGGATTTTTGAATAATAGATTTTTTTTCAACATCGCCCATCCCTATTTGGGACATTGAGGTTTTCGGAGTGAACGAGAGTGAAATTGACATACACGTTATTAAAGACACGCAAGAAAATCAAAGAAATGGCCGAGCTTCATCTACGGACCAAAAGGACTATATTTTACGTGCCGGCGCAAATTCTCACTTGACTATTTTACGATAGCGATCTTTCGGGCCGTTTTTTCTCATAGGATCAAATCTCGAGATAATTTACTTCCCCTTGTAAAACGCCGACGTGCGCTGACCCCGAAATATCATTATACCACGGGGTTAAATCGGGTGCGCGTCATCCGACGATATCTCCAGGTGCATCACGTGATCTCTCTAATTAAATTAGCGCATTTGTCGGCCGTCGGGTGTAATGACCCCATCTTCATCAGCGCTCGTAGCGATAAATTCCCAAAGGGGCTGTGTCACCGCGCGCTCTCTCATTAGGCTAAAACAACTCGCGAGACCGTACGCGGCGTTGTTAACTGGATTATACGCCGACCTTCTACGTGAACGACAACCTTGGCTAATCGCGAGCCGCCGCGGCCCGGGATTCCACACCGCGGCCACGAATGAGACGAATCGCGATTTCTTGCTCGAAATTCGACTACCAACCTCGGAGCGAGCGCAAAAAACGCTTCAAAAACCGTGCTTAATCACAAACGGTATTTATAAACACACTCCGGTGACACCAAGTTGCCCCTTTTTCAACTGTTAATTAATACTAAACGGACCTTTTGTGCCGACACTTACCCCAGGGCAATAATTTTCGACAGCTTGAAATAGAAGTAGAGAGTAAAGTGTAATGTAGGAGCTGAATTTGGAAAAAAATAATGCGTCATTATTCGTATATCAATTGTTTATTTATTTACAAAAATTGATGCATTTTTCGTATATTATTTGTTTATTCATAAAAATTGATGAGTTTTTCGTATATCGTTTGTTTATTTATAAAAATTAATGCATTTTTTGTTTTTGAAATATTTAATGAATTCTATTTTTATAAATGTAGGAAAAATATAATAATTAGAACATCAAAGTCAGTTTTTATAATGTACAAAAAATTGTAATCCTGATGCGATTTTTTGAATATGTTTCACTTGTGTTTAAAAAATAGAATATTTAACTATACATTTTTTAACTTTCTTCCGTTCTTTCTTAACCATTTTCTATACAATTCCTGTTGATCTTTTTTCTTAGAATGCTACAAACGATGTCAAGTACGAAACGCGATTTGTAAAAATCGGCGAACGATCCAATGTTTTGATACATGAACAACATTTTGCAAGAGCAATATTTCTCATTTATTACCGCGTGTTCCTGTCCGCGATTCGAAAGGAAAAGTAACGAAATCTACCGTCCGACACAACGAAGAAGTTCAATTGATTATTCAAGCAACAAATAATTTCAGCGATCGCAAAATTGCCCATGTACTTTGTTTTTGCCGAACAAATTAACCGCATCCATCATAACGATGAAAGAAGGGCATAAAGCACGTTTTGACATTAGCAACTAATACAAAGCGGATACTATGCATATTATTTATAATTTCACTACCACGTTTCGTGACTCAGCTCGATAAGGATCAAATGATCATATTAATTATCCATTAAACGTAACGTTGCCGTTCGGCATGATTTAACGATAACAATCATCCAAGATTATAAAGTTTGCCAAAGCCAAGATCATGATAAAACCATTTTGCGTTGCAAAAGCGGTAAAACAAATAGAGTCGTGGTATAAATTTAATTGGCCGCGACTCTTCGAGCAACCATTCGTTCCACGAACAAATTGTACACGGGAATAAAAACGGATCTTGATCCATAAAAATGCGAAATTGCATCTAATGAAAATGTCAATCGCGGGATTGTTTTGTAACGTGAAAAACGAGCGCCGGCGCACTCCGCGTTTCGTGCTTAATTTATGAAGTCGAGAAAGCACGCGCGATCGCCCGTCGCGACGCGATCGCGATACGCTCGCGCGGATTAATCATTGATAACAATTTATAAATCACAATTCGCTTTAGGAGCGAGTCCAATTAGCATACAATTACGCGACAATCAGATGGCTATCGAATATAGCATCGATAATTTCGGATTTATCTCGGTTGGTTCCGCGAAATCGCATCATCCCGTGGCGTGGCCACGTCGGCGTGAATCACCGAGATTTATAGCAGCGTCGCTAATTAGCGCGGCTAAGTGAAAAGCGAGATCGACGATAGACCGCGAGTCAATGAACGTTTATTGTTTTCGGCAATAT
>JABFPQ010000448.1:0-11733 GCA_022817265.1 Masnerella sp. ZL-2020
AATTTTTATGTACAAATTTATAGTTTTTGTGTGTAAATAGTATATTATAAGCTAAAAAATATTAACAAAGCTCAAGAATTTGAAAAAAAATTTTTTTTGATTTTTTGAAAAAAATCTGAAGGGGTACCCCTTGACACTTTTTTGGGTCCAAAAATTTTTTTTCGAGATATTGGTTGCAAATGACTCAAAACATTCTAAAACGTGTAAAAACACCAAAAAAAGTTGAAATTATTTGAAAAAAATTTTTGTCAAAAATTTGAAAATTTTCACTATTTTTGATAATTTTTGGGCGATTTTTCAGGCAATATGAATTTTTATGTACAAATTTATAGTTTTTTTATGCAGATAGTATATTATAAGCTAAAAAATATTAACAAAGCTCAAGAATTCGAAAAAAAACTTTTATCGATTTTTTGAAAAAATCTGAAGGGGTACCCCTTGACACTTTTTTGGGCCCAAAAATTTGTTTTCGAGATATTGGTTGCAGATGACTGAAAACATTCTAAAACGTGAAAAAACACCAAAAAATTTGAAATTTTGTTGAATTTTTTTTCCTAAAATATTTATTTCAATTTTTTTTTATTCATCAATTTTTATGACTAAATTTATTATCGAATACTCGTCAAATACAGTCATTTTGAATTTTCCAACATTTTCACTATTTTTGACTATTTCATGGCATTTTCTTCGCCAAATATATTCCGATAAAATAATATCTTGATAATAACCGATAATTCATCAAAAGCTCAGTACCCCAAATTCTCGAAATATGTTTTTTCAATAAAATAAAATAATATAAAATATCTTCTCCTCCCTCAATCATATTACCAAAATTGTACAATTTTCTCGCAAAAATCAGACATAGCCTCTTCTCCACCAAACCTCAAAACACCCTAATTTTCACTAATAATTCGATACAACCCTATTTTCGCAGACTTCCACCCAGTCCTTTCTTAGTAACCGGCATCGATATGGATTCACGAAATTAAATTTCTCGCAACCTCACTGGAATACCAAGCAGCCTCCATCGTCGGACTTGACAATATGGTCGGTCGGACATGGCGGTCTGCCATGCGAGCTTGGCAGCGTTCTTCGCGGCGAGTCAGTATTCCGGCCGTAGGCGCGACTGCGACTGCAGTGGCGACGTGCGCGATCGCAAACTTAATTTCCCACGAAAAATTTGCCCGGCTTCGATTTCGCCCCCCTCCCCCCTCGCCGCGTGGATCGATGTCTCCGCTACTTTTGTACCTGCTTTGCTTTGTCAACACGCGCCTCGGATTTTGATTTTGCCAGTCGAATCAAGCCCCACCGGTGCCGAATAGAAAATGTCCTTCGCGAGATAAATCAATATTAATGCTGTTTCCGGACTCTAAAAACTGGTGCAACAAAAGTGTCCTCATTTAAGACATTATCTTCTTATTTTTAAAACATCAATAGTATTACTTTAAGACACTGAAAACTGAAATTTAGACACTGACGTCTTAAATTAAGATACTGATGTCTTAAATTAATACCCTAACGTCTGAAATTAAGACCCTAACGTCTTAAATTAAGACCTTAACGTCTTAAAGTAAGACCCTAACATTTCCAATTACGAACCTGACGTCTTAAAGTAAGACCCTAACATTTTCAATTAGGAACCCAACGTCTTAAATTAAGACCCAGATATCTTTAATTAAGATCCTGACATCTTAAGTTAAGACTCTGACGTCTTAAATTGAGACTCTGATGCCTTAAATTAAAATCCTGACGTCTTAAATTAAGATCCTGACGTCTTAAATTAAAATCCTGACGTATTAAATTAAGACCCAGACGTCTAAAATTAAGGCATTGGTGTCTTAAATTAAGACACTCATATCTTAAATTAGGACACTGATATCTTAAATTAAGACACTAATATCTTAAACTCAAACTCTTACGTCTTAAATTAAGACACGTACGTTTCAAGATAAGACACAGATTGCTTAAATTAAGACACTGATCTCTTAAATTAAGACATTGATCTCTTAAATTAAGACATTGATCTCTTAAATTAAGACATTGATCTCTTAAATTAAGACATTGATATCTTAAATTAAGACACTGATATCTTAAATTAAGACACTAATATCTTAAACTGAAACTCTTACGTCTTAAATTAAGACACGTTTGAAGATAAGACACTGATTGTTTAAATTAAGACACTGATCTCTTAAATTAAGACATTGATCTCTTAAATTAAGACATTGATCTCTTAAATTAAGACATTGATATCTTAAATTAAGACACTTTAATAGCATTAGTTTTTTTAGTGTAAAAATGTAAACTGGAGTCACTTTTTTCCTTGTAAAGCTGTCCTTGTCTTTCCTTAGGGGGTAGAAAGAGACAAAAATAGGGTTGAAAGATTTTTTTATGTTAGAAGTGTTATGTCATTGATTAAAAATAAATTTAAAAAATATTTTTACTTTGAAAAATTCAAAAAACATGTTTCTGGAAAATTGAATTAGGTATAATTTGTTATTGTTTCCTCAAAGATATTATTTTCAAGAAATTCCTGATGAATGAAAATATCACGTCTAAAATTAAAATACGTAAAACATTTTTTTTTCTTTGATACGATATGATACTCTGTTGAAAAAATCATTTCTAATTAATCCGAACAAAACTGTCCTTGTTCGCGCGTCTGAGTAAAAATGTCCCCTCGAATTACCGCGAATTACAAATTCCAGCGTTTGTATCAAAAGACTCGCAGGAGCCGGTTGAAAAAGACGAAATTCGCTCGTTTATTGTGCGTCGGTATATTGTGAACTATCTGAATCGTCTGAGACGGGGGAAAAAGCGGACGCGCATTAAGCATGTGAATTGCGCGTTTCTTTCGGGCTCCCTCGCGTAAAACGAAGAGAATGGCGAAACCCCGGCGACTTCGCGTTCCGGCGTGTCTCGGTTTTTAGTTTGCGAAAATTTATCGGTGACGACTCGAGACGAGCGGAGAAACGTTCTCGACAAAGGGAAAAACGCTCGGAAACAGCTATTTTCGAAAGCGAACGCAAAGGCGCCATAAATCTTGAAATAAAGCGTATGAAATATTTGCATCCGCGGGAAGACTGAGAGCGCGCACAAAGTAGAAACTGATGAAAGATGCCGGTAGGTTAGAAAAGCAAATTATTCCCGGCGCGAGCCCGCGGGAAATTTGTTGGATAAGCGCGGGATAGGACTGCGCCCGAATGAAATATCCTTTCAATAAGCCCGGTGATCTGTCGGTCGCTTGGCACGACTTCCGACGTTTTATTACCGCGTTGGAGGTCGTCGCTGACGGATGTGGCTAAGAGGGACTTTTCCTCGGATGAGAGCTGTCTTGCGGAGGGGCAGGGCCAATTGTCTCTCCCCTGGATATATTAGCTCTTTGAGCCTCCGTTGCCTAATAACACGCGTAAGAGGAATTTTAAAGCCCCTGGCGGCTTCAGATTCTCTCGGACCCTACGCTCGAATACGAATTTTCGCGTCGCGAAAGGGCACTTCTATGAAAACTTGTTCCGCGCGACACCAGCGCTCCGACAGTGGTTTTTTTACGCTTTTGCGTTTGAACATTTCTACTTTTGTGCTACAGTCGTTATTAGCTTGTTGATAATAATTAAATATAACTCGCATTGATGACAAAAATGGTAATTTTTATCATTTTAAGTCAGAAGAACATTATCAAAAAACGAAGAAAAAATATTCTCTTCGTGTTTTTTCAAAAAGTTGCAACTCTGTCTGTAGTTGGAAAAATCAAGCGAAATGTGCTTTTTTTTCCTCACATAAATGTAACTTTTTATAAAAATTTTTTTCAAAAAACCGTCTTACAATATTTTATTGAATTATAATTATTAATCAATAAAAACAATCAAACTGGAATGTAAAATTATCTATTTTGAATGCAAGAAAACTTACAAAATAAAGTTTCGAGATATAACGGTTTAAATTTTAATTAAGTAATTAGGTTTATATTTTTACAGAACATTTCAAAAACTAGTTCTTAGTTCTAATTTTACTGGAAAATAATTGGAATTTCATTAACAATATGAAAAATGATTTTTCTAATCTTAAAAAATGTTATTCACTCTAAAAACTATGATAAACCAAAATCTGAATTTCGGACGATAAAAAACTAAATTTCCGACTGAAATTCTAAATTTAAGACACAAATCATCTGAAATTTAGATTATAAATTTGAAATTTTTACTCTTATCGTTTCAAATTAAGATTTTGGGACATCATATTTGAAGCTTGCACTTAAACTATCACGATGGGAATTTGATAATAATATCTAAAAGCAAGTCAAATTGAGTATTACACTTTGAAGATGTAAATAACTCGCTAACGAGTGGATGATATTCATAACGAAATCGGAATTATTTACTACTTGCTGTACTTAAAATTATATTATGAAAGAATGTAATTCAATGTCGATGTTCATAAAGCACAACTTGAGTTTCTTTTGGAGATTCGAAAAGTTGAATTAGGTCATCTGAGAACATCAGCACTGACAGATTCTCGAGAGATTTTAAGTCGTTAAGGGATACTTTGTAAATTTTGACATGGTTTTAATACTTTCAGTGCCATTTAATTAATGGTCTTAAGTTTTTCGGGAAATATTTGAAAAAATTTGCGAAAAATCAAAATTTTCGAATTTAACAAAAAATAGTTAAACTATATACGAATGAGATAATCTAAATTCAAGTTGTAAAAAATTATATATATGATGTAATTATATGCGATTAAAATATTCCATAAAAAGCTTCTTCTTTTTGTTGCCATTATTCATTTTAATGTAAAATGCATATCAAGATAGATATAAAATTATTATCCTTCCATCTTTTTAAATAAAACGTTTCGAATGTTCGTGTTAAATATCTAACACGAAAATTGTTTTTAATTGCTGCACAGTTCGGGAGCAACGTAATTACTCTACCTTTTAAAATTGAATTTTTCGCAGGAAAACAATGCCTTGCTGCAGCTATTCCGCTGCAGGTACCGGTGGTCTGGCCGGAAGCTCCGTCCTTGTGAGGGTAGATACACGACCCGGAAGCGCTAATTCCGGAAGCTACGCAACCATTGCCGACCTCGAGCCCCTTTACGCGAGACCATGCAGCTCCAGGGCGAGTTATGACGCTAAATATGTCTCACATATGACTCAAGTGAGCATAATTATTTCATTGTTGTCGCATCCACTGTCACAATGAGTTGTGACTTTATTTGCGTAATTAACTCATTTCTCTCGCTGCTCAATTGTAGCGCGAATTTAAATGGATGTTACGGTCGTGTTATGAAACGTTGAAAGTATTACATTTTCGGATGACAAATTTGTATGAATTATTACAAGTTTAATTTAGTTATAGAAGATTATTTTGTGAATTGCATTGAACGTGAAATTTATTTAGAGTCGTATTTTTAGAAATCGGGTTTTTAAAGGAAACTGCTGACCTAATAAAATTTTAGTGGCAACATCTGCCGGCAATCGATTAGATTCAGCTTTAAATTTAATATTGAAAATTGAGAACTGGAAATAACTTTCGCAAACAGTAGTATAATCGTTTTAATACAAATACGTACTGAAGTGGAAAATTATAAATGTTATAAGTAATGCTTTCCAATGAATATAACCGGAATTAGATTTGACAACGAATATAATGGTGGAAATTATTATAAATTTAACATCAATTGCAACATTTACAAATATAAATTATGCCTTCAAATTTTCTGATATAATCTAAATGATTCAGCAACTTTGAGTCAATGTTGAATCAAAGTTGTGGCAAGTTTGAGTTAATATTGAATTCAAGTTTCAGCAATGATGAGTCAATGTTGAATCTAAGTTTCACCAACATTGAGTTAAAATTGAATCTAAGTTTCAACATCGTTGAGTTAATTTTAAATCAAAGTTTCAGCATCATTGAGTTAATTTTGAATCACCGTTTCAGCAACTTTGAGTCTTTGTTAAATCAAAGTTTTAGTCATTTTGAGTTAATATTGAATCTAAGTTTCACCAACATTGAGTTAATATTGAATCTAAGTTTCAACATCATTGAGTTAATTTTGAATCAAAGTTTCAGCATCATTGAGTTAATTTTGAATCACCGTTTCAGCAACTTTGAGTCTATGTTAAATCAAAGTTTTAGCAATTTTGAGTTAATATTGAATCTAAGTTTCAGCAACATTGAGTTAATTTTGAATCACTGTTTCAGCAACATTGAGTCAATGTTGAAGCAAAGTTTTAGCAATTTTGATTCAATATTGAATCAAAGTTTCAGCAACATTGAGTAACTGCTGAATCAAACATTTAACAACTTTGACTTGATATTGAATCAACGTTTAAGTAACTTTAAGTCAATCTTGAATCAAAGTTTCAGCATCTTCGGCTCAACGTTAAATAAACATTTCAGTAACTTTGACAAAATGTGAATTTTGAATTGACAAGTTTTTAACTGGAATGTTGATTCGCTGATTTTTACAATAATTTTTCCGATATAGTTACGAATAGAGCAAAATTTGCGATTAAATTTTTCGTCATTATTTATACAAAATTATTTGGAATTGAAGTTAAACTTTATTTGATACCTAAAATACGTTTGGCGTGTAAAACAAGCGAAAAAGTCGTCAAGCATGATTTGGGGATGGAAATGAGCCGAAGTGGTATTTGTCATAGGCTTCTTCGCAACGTATCGGATGTAATATCTTCTTTTTGCAAACGAGTTGCGGAAACGGAAACCGCGCGAGACGAGTCGTACATCGCGGAGCGTTAGCAGTTCGCAAAGCCAAGCACTCAACAAAACTTTATCGAGTTTGTGGCCGAGCGAGCCGCTTTCCAACGACAACTTTCCTGCGGCCTTTCCGTCGGCATCCGACTACCGTGGACCCTTGCAAAGCGCCCTTTGGCTCAGTTTTAAACCATACCCTCACTTTACTCTTTATTCAACCATCGCGCCACCCCTCGTCCGCCGACTCCTAACATTCTCCGCCGTGGAACTGCTCCGTTTCATTTTACCTGTCTTTTTATTTTCTCGATGCGTATTTAAACAAAAATTACGAGGATTGTCACAATTACAATGGAAATGGTAAAATAATACACTGAATCAATAATTTTGAATTACTGTTTTAGCATCTTTGAGTCAATGCTGAATCAAAGTTTTAGCAATTTTGAGTTAATATTGAATCAAAGTTTCAACAACTTTAACTTAATTTTGAATCATTGTATCAGCAACCTTGAGTCAATGTTGAATCAAAGTTTCAGCAACATTGAATTATTTTAAATCACTGTTTCAGCAACTTGGAGTCAATGTTAAATCAAAGTTTTAGCAATTTTGAGTTAATATTGAATCAAAGTTTCAGCAACTTTGAGTTAATTTTGAATAACTGTTTCATTAACTTTGAGTCAATGTTGAATCAAAGTTTCAGCAATCTCGAGTTAATATTGAATCAAAGTTTTAGTAACATGGAGTTAATTTTAAACCACTGTTTCAGCAACCTTGAATAAATTTCGAATCAAACTTTTAACAATTTTGAGTTAATATTGAATCAAAATTTCAGTAACATTAATCGTCAATTAACCGAATTTTTTTATTGGATTATTAGGAAATACATCGTGTATTCTAAATGAAAAAATCCCTAGTTTGAAAATTGTTTTGAAGCAGCTCCAGATAAAAATTGTGTTTAGAATTACCTTAAATTCAAAATCTATTTTGAAAGCAAAGTTATAATAAACCCCATTTAAGAATCTTTTACGCATTGCAGTTCGCGCAAATAGTTCCATCAACTCCTGTTAATATGAAATCGAATTAAGCGAGTTTTATGCAAGATTGCATTAGCCGTACTTTATGACGCGATAAATAAACATCAAAATTGCAAAGATTTTATTCAAAGCAATATCAAACAATTTTCGAAATTAGCTATAAAATGCATGCGATTATTCTTCGTTAATATTTAACGCCAAAACTCTGTCGGTCGATATTCGCAATTATTAATATATATCGCTTAATTAATCGTAGTTGATATTCGCGCCGCTAAATAGTCTCGCGAGACGTGAATTCAGCCGTGCAACGTAACGTTCTGAAATATCGCGTTAGGAACACACATTCGTATGTGCGGAGAAAATTTCTAAGCCGACAAACAGCTTAGTCGCATTAGGCGCAACTACTAAACTCCACAAAGTCGTCGCCGTTCGGAGTGGTAGGCGTGTCTCGAGCAGATAGCGAGCTGTAAATTGTTCTCAAGGCAACACTAGCGAATCACCGAGTATACGGATTTTATTTAACGCGACGTGTCCTGGCGTGCTGCAGCAATTACAGACGCAAGTGGCCGGGTAATGGTTTCCTCAATAAGATTTCAACCCTATTACCTTGCATCTTGATTTTGGAATTGAATTATATTTATTTTAATTTACGACGAAAACAATACGCTTTCATTTGACAATTTATTGAAGATTATTGATACTTTGGATAATGCTGATATATTATATTAAATAAACATTAGTTCAACATTGAATCAACATTTCAACAACTTTGACTCATTATTGAATCAATGTTCTAGCAACTTTAACTTAATGAGTTAACGTTTCAGCAACTTTGACTCACTGACTCAATATTTCAGAAAACCTTTGACTCAACGTTGAATAAACGTTTCAGGAGCAATGACTCAACAAATCAACGTTTCATCAACTTTGCCATAATGTTGAATCAATGTTTCAGCAACTTTGACTCACTGATTCAACATTTCTACGCATCTGACTCAACGTGGAATAAACGTTTCAGCCACATTGACTTAATGAATCAACATTTCAAGAACTTTAACTCAATGTTGAATCAATGATTCAGCAACTTTGACTTAATGAATTGACGTTTCAGCAAATTTGACTCATTGATTCAACATTTCAACGTCTTTGACTCAACGTGGAATAAACGTTTCAGCCACATTGACTTAATGAATCAACGTTTCAAGAACTTTAACTCAATGTTGAATCAATGATTCGGCAACTTTGACTTAATGAATTAACGTTTCAGCAACTTTCACTCACTGATTCAACATTTCAACGCCTTTGACTCAACGTGGTATAAACGTTTCAGCAACATTGACTTAACGAATCAACGTTTCAACAACTTTGACTCAATATTGAATCAATGTTTCAGCAACTTTGATTCACTGATTCAACATTTCTACGCCTCTGACTCAACGTGGAATAAACGTTTGAGCAACATTGACTTAACGAATCAACGTTTCAACAACTTTGACTCAATGTTGAATAAATGATTTAGCAACTTTGACTTAATGGATTGACGTTTCAGCAACTTTGACTCATTGATTCAACATTTCAACGTCTTTGACTCAACTTGGAATAAACGTTTCAGCAACATTGACTCACAGATTCAACATTTCAGCCCCTTTGATTTAACGTTCAATAAACATTTAAGCAACATTGACTCAACGTATCAACGTGTCAGCAACTTTGACTTAATGATTTAACGTTTCAGCAACATTGACTCAACGTTAAATCAACGAAATAACGAACGTTCTTTGACATTATCTGTGAGCTTAAAAAATATCTAAAGCGAAAATACGTATTTCTAGATTGTAGAATAAAAACTACAACCCATCAAAATAATCTCGCGAAATACGTAACTCCAAACTTAAATAACATAACCACGACTAACAACATGTATTATTTATTACTCCCAACAAGCGCATTAGAAATGTAGTTTCGCAAAACGTACAAAAGCTATCGCTCGCAGCGAAATATTTCGCGCGCTCGCAGCGAGCTTTTGAAGCCCGGGAACGCGAACGCAAAAACTCGCTTTCAGCGAAATGAACCGCGAGTAACGCGAAACCGGAATGTTTTGCCGGGCGCGCAAAGCAATAGCCGCGTTTGTGCATCGAAAGGAAGAAATCGGCTAATATCGTTTATCGCAAAGGTGAGACGCGGAGTTGAAAAATAGAGCGCGCCACGGCACGGGCCGACATCAAAGGTTGCGCAGTTTTGTAATTTCGATCAAAGATCCGGTCCCTCGCGACCTTTGGACCACCCTACACGCGGCGCAGCTGCTTTGGAGACGAAGTCTCGTCTTGTAGGGCGCGCGTACACTCGGTAAATTGATCCAAGATCAAAGCCGAAACAATCACAGTACCCACTCGCTGTGGGCGTCGTGCCCTCCCTTTCTTGCGCGATTCCCTCCCGACGTGGCGTTTGTCGGGGCCGCCGAGCGGCGTGCCAATCGCTACGCAAGAGGAGGTAACCGCGCGTGTAACTATCATCTACCGAGACCCTCCGGTCGCGTCCCGAGAGGCAACACGGTTTCGGCGATTCCGTCTCGAGCACCGCGATCAGCTAAACTCGATTCGACTTCGGCGACGCGAAGTCGACAATATAAATATATAGGGTAAAGTGGTCTAATAACGCCATCATTCTTTCTCTTTTATTCTTTAACATTCTTCGTATATTCTATCTTTCTCTTTGATAAATTAATATTGTCAGGATAATATTCCTTAACGGAAAAAAATAATCTCTAATACCCTTTTACGAACAGGAATGTTTTTGAATAAAATTTTTAAATGAGATATTTTTCGTGAAAAATGGTAATGAGAAGTTTTTCAATTAAATTTTGAAACGAGATGCTTTTTAATTAAATATTGAAACACGATGTTTTTTAATCACATTTTGAAACGAGATATTTTTCATGAAAAATGAAAATGAGATATTTTTCAATCAAATATCCAAACAAGATGTTTTTGAATTAAAATTTAAAACGAAATGTTTTTTAATTAAATATGGACGTAAGATGTTTTTCAATTACATTTTGAAACGAGATGTTTTTCAGTGAAATTTTGAAACGAGATGTTTTTCAATTTAGATTTTAAACCAGATATTTTTCACTCAACGATTAAAATGAGAATGATTTTTAAACTTGAATTTTGAAGCATCGACTTCGACGATGCGAATTTTACAGATCATGTTTAGGAAACCTTCGGACAAATCGAATGAAACGCGTATTACGGTGTTTGTTTTGCGACTGGTAGCGCACCGAATTACATGTAAATTTGTTCGACGGGAAAAAGGGACGGTCCCGTTGAAACTAATAACCCAGTCTTAATTTAAATGACATGCGAGGTTGAACTTCTTCGAGTGCGCGCGAGATGAAACGCTTCAGGTTAAGAGGGGCTTCAATTTTATGAACTCTTGGATGCTTTTCTTTATGTAGTCGGATGCCGGGCGAAAAAGTGTCAGAAAGCTGATACGAAATGAAAAAGTACAAATGAATTCTCCTTAACTAGACATACTTCTGAAAAGAATAAAGCAGAGTACTTATTCTCTGCTTTATTTAATTTTTGTTGTCATTGGATACTTAAGAAGTCGTTTTACAATTCATTGTCTTTCGATTGAAAAGATAACAAATAAATAGAGTTCTGAAACACAATTTTAAGTTTACATGTGGTATTAACTTATATTAACTTATATTAACTTAAAATGTAAAGTATTGATATTTTAAAAGTCTTTAAGAAACAAATAATAAAAATGTTAATCTGGATTATATTTTGCAAAACTTTGCAAGAAAATTTCGTACAATTTGAGGCGTATTTCGAATATATAAACAGCTTGTTTATATTAATCAAAACACATAGGATTATATGCTAATTTTCGAACAAAGCATGACGGCGTAATTTATGATAAGTGAAATTTCCATATAGATTACCTTGTATCGTATTTACTACAAATTAATGAAGACATCA
>JABFPQ010000449.1:0-11716 GCA_022817265.1 Masnerella sp. ZL-2020
AAGCTGTATCAATGACATTACCAAATATTAGTCTTCCTACATTTAGCGGAGACTATCAAGAATGGGAGAATTTCCGTGATTTGTTCGTTTCGATTGTGCACAGTAACAGTAAACGTAGCAATGTTCAAAAGTTACACTATCTGAAAACTAGTTTAACTAATGATGCCGCGATTTTATTGAAACACACTGCAATTAAAGATGATAATTATTTACCCGCTTGGGAAATGTTGCAAAAAAGATATGACAATACGCGTTTTATTGTGAATTCTTATTTGCAATCTTTTTATGAAATTCCGTCAGTCAATTCGTCAAATTCAGCAACTAGTTTAAAGACTTTGCGAGATACTACAAATGATATTTATGTAGCTTTGAAGAATTTGAAAAGACCAATTGATCAATGGGAAGATTTATTTATTTTTTTGATTGTAAAAAAATTGGATAAAGCTTCACTATCAGAATGGGAGTTGAAATTAGGTGCAAAATCTGATATGCCATCTTTTAAAGATTTAAATGATTTTTTAACAACTAGGATTCATATCCTTGAAGCAATTCAATGCCAAAATAAATCAAATTTCAATAAAAATAATGAAAATAAAGGCAATAAAAGTGGTGAAAGTAAAAATGTCAAATCTCATCAAGTTTCGACGCAAACAACTCAATGTTTACGTTGTAATGGAAAACACCCTTTGTATTTATGTGCAGATTTTAAAAACGATTCAGTTCAATCACGAAAAGAATTTGTTATTAAAAATAAACTCTGTTTTAATTGTTTTAAACCGGGTCATTTTCCATCACAATGTACATCCAAAAATGTATGCACTGTTTGTAAAAACAAACACCATACCTTATAACATTTCAATAAATCAAACCGTCTGAAACCTCTGATGTTCTTAATCAAACAGCTAATCAAACAGATTCTTCCAGTGAACCTTCTGTTTCATCCAATTTAGTTTCCGGTTCATGGTTTAGTGGTGGCTTGTTACCCACTGCTCTTGTACAATTGCGAGCTGATAACGGTCGTACCCTTATTGTCCGTGCTCTGTTAGATCAGGGTTCTCAGGTGACTTGTATCACTGAACGAGCTGACAATCTATTGAAAGCTCAGAAAAAACGGGTTTCGATTAACATTTCAGGTGTTGGAAATAGCTCGGTTGACAAGGTTAATTTTGTAACCTCACTTAACGTTTCTCCGCGAAACAACGATAAGCCATCTGTTCCGGTTAACGCACTGATTTTAACTAACCTCACTTCATACACTCCTCCGGGTATAAAAGTTGTACTTCAAAGTCAGAAATTAAAAAGTTAGAATTGGCTGATCCATCTTTTCTGGATAATCGACCTATCGATTTGCTAATCGGGGTCGGTGATTGTAGTCAGATATTGTTAGAGGGCATTGTGAAAGGTTCACCTGATGAACCTATTGCACAAGAAACTATTTTTGGTTGGGTATTATTTGGAAAAGGTAAAAGCACACCTTCAAAACAAGTTAATATTAACTTTTTACAAGTACTCTCTAACAGCTCTGACAACAATTCGATGGTTGAGACGAATAACGCAGTACGTCGGAGTGAAGTTAGAAAACGCAGTACGTCGGAGTAAAGTTAGAAAACGCAGTACGTCGGAGTGAAGTTAGAAAACGCAGTACGTCGGAATGAAGTTAGAAAAGGCAGTACGTCAGAGTGAAGTTAGAAAACGCAGTACGTCGGGAGACATTTATTTTCCTTTAATTTTTGGTTGGCAATACTGACATGCAATGGGATAGACCGAAAAATGTTTTTGAAGTCAAAACTTTGTTTAAAAAATTCATACATTATTAAAAATGTTTAAGAAATCTCACTAAATTACTTATTTTTTTGATAAAAATTATTTTTTAACTTTTTAAGCAAAATATATAAAAAAAATTAGAAAGTATTATTAAACCGTGCAGTAATTTCATTTTTATTTTAATTTTATTTTATTTTAAATTATTTTGATATATTCAAACTCTAAATTTTTCAGAGTTTTTCAGGGAAATTTTTCGTCCAGGGAGGATTCGCAGTGACTATGTGAAACGACTCTATTTTTCAAATTTTTATAAAAAAAATATTCATTTCAAAAGTTATCATTATTTAAACGATAATGAAAACTAAAAATGTTTTCTATAAAATTTTGCGCAAAATTTTATATAAAACTAATGTAATATACTATTTTACATTAAACATTTTAATACAGAATATGACTACAATGAAAATATCATTTATTCTTAAACCGAAAAATGTTTAATTATTTATACAGAAATCTTCATGTATTTTATTGTTAAACATTTTATTTTAACAAAAAGACGCACGTAATATTTCAAATGCATTATAATTTTTAATGTATCAGAATAATTTAAAATAAAATGAAATTAAAATAAAAATAAAATTACTGCACGGTTTAATAATACTTTCTAATTTTTTTTATATATTTTGCTTAATTTCAATAACTATAAAGAAAAAGTTAAAAGATAATTTTTATCAAAAAATTAAGTAGTTTAGTGGGATTTGTTAAGCATTTTAAATAATGTATGAATTTTTTAAACAAAGTTTTGACTTCAAAAACTTTTTTCGGCCTATCCCATTGCATATCAGTACTGCCAACCTAAAATTAAAGGAAAATGAATGTCTCCCGACGTACTGCGTTTTTTAACTTCACTCTGACGTACTGCGTTTTCTAACTTCATTCCGACGTACTGCGTTTTCTAACTTCATTCCGACGTACTGCGTTTTCTAACTTTACTCCGACGTACTGCGTTTTCTAACTTCACTCCGACGTACTGCGTTATTCGTCTCAACCATCGAATTCACTACAAGATTCTATATCTAAATTCTGGGAACTTGAAGAAGTTCCGCAAAAGTCTTTTTATTCAGAAGAAGATTTGATTTGTGAACAACATTTTTTAGCAACTCATAAACGTACACAAGATGGAAGATATGAAGTTGCTTTGCCTTTTAAGCAATCTTTACCTCTTCCTCTTGGTGATACTGCAGAAATTGCAAAAAAGTGTTTTTTGCATAATGAACGTAAATTGAAGAAAGATGAATCCTTGTATTCTGAATACCAATCTTTCTTTCAAGAATATGTTGACATGCAACATATGAAATTAGTCGAGACTAAATCTATTGAAGATAAGCAACATGCGTACATTCCACATTTACCAGTTATACGTCGCAAAAGTCAGACTACTCAAGTCAGAGCAGTTTTCAATGCTTCTTGCTATTCTACAAATGGTTCAACTTTGAATGATTTTTTATACTCGGGTCCAAAATTGCAGAAAGACTTGTCTTCTTTGATTCTACGATGGAGAACTCATCAATTTGTTTACACCGCCGACATTGAGAAAATTTTTAGGCAGATTTTGGTACAACCGACTGATACGGTTTATCAACTTATCTGGTGGCGTCCAGATGTCTCTGAAGAACTGTCAACTTATAGATTAAAAACCGTCACCTACGGTACGGCATGCGCTCCTTTTCTTGCTAACCGTGTACTATTACAGTTAGCTGAAGATGAAGGTCCAAAATTTCCACTTGCTGCTAAAATTTTAAAAGAAAATTTTTATGTAGATGATGTTTTGTTTGGTGCTGATAACCTCAGTATAATTGAACAAATTCGTCAGCAGCTACAAGATCTGCTCATGGAGGGTGGGTTTCGCTTACGCTAATGGGCCAGTAATAATCCTGAATTGCTTAAAAACATTCCTTCAGAAGGCCATGTGCTTGCTCTTGAAATGAATTTTTCTAAGGACGACAAGATTTCTGTTCTGGGAGTCAAGTGGTGTCCTTATAAAGATTCTTTCTTATACTCTTGCACTGAAACTCAACTGGTCACTGTAACTAAAAGAAGTTTTCTTTCATTATTAGCCAGTATTTTTGATCCCTTGGGATATGCAGCACCTTTTATTATTACAAGTAAAATTATTATGCAACTATTGTGGTTGAAAAAAGTAGACTGGGATGAAAAATTACCTGTTGAATTGGAAAGAAAATGTGTAAATTTTCACCAACAATTAAATGACATTAATAGCATTGAACTTCCCAGATGGATTGGACTGGAACAGTCGAGTACTATTTCATTACATGGTTTCGCAGATGCTTCTAATTCAGCCTATGCAGCAGTAATTTACTTGGTAGTTGCAAAGAACAAAAGTAGCACCCTTGAAATTACAAAGTATTCCAAGGTTAGAATTATGTGCAGCTGTTTTATTAACTAAAACTTTGAACTTCATAATAGATTCACTTTGTCTCACAGATATACCAATCACTTGTTGGTCAGATTCGAAAAATGTTTTGTATTGGTTAGATAAATCTCCTCACAAGTGGAAAACTTTTGTAGCCAATCGAACTTCTTTCATTCTTTGTTCACAACCAAATGCAATATGGCGACATGTTCCTGGAACTGATAACCCTGCAGACTGTGCGTCTCGAGGAATTTCTATGAATGAATTGCGCGAACACAAACTATGGTGGCACGGTCCAAGTTGGCTATTCGAGTCTTGCGAATCTTGGCCTGCAAACAAGCTTGACAATCCTTCTCATGAAATTCTTGAAGAAAAGGGACAAAAAATTCACACTTTTACTGTTAAAGGTACTTGGGATTTGATTGATCGGTTTTCTTCTTGGACTAAACTGATTCGTGTCACGTGCTATGTTCTTCGTTTTGTACAACGTTGTCGACACAAAATTCTACAATCAAATGAGGTAACACTTTCATCTTCAGAAATGAAACGTGCAACTACTGAAATCATAAAACATATTCAGAAAGTTTCCTATGAAGCTGAGATAAATTCACTAAAACTAGACAACAATGTCAAAACACGAAGTTCTTTGATATCATTGACTCCTTTTCTTGATGAAAATGATGTATTAAGAGTTGGTGGTAGGCTTACTAATTCTGATCTGACTGAAACAAAAAAACACCTTATCATTATTCCTAAAAGCTCTTTAGCTGAAACTCTTATTAGACATTTTCACATACGAACCCTTCATGGTGGTAACCAAGTCACTTTGAGAGCATTGCGCGAAGAATACTGGGTGATATCAGCTCGTTCTATCACAAGCAAAATCCTAAAATCCTGTGTCACTTGTGCTCGTGCTAGAGCGGCCCTTGGTAAACAAATAATGGGCAACTTGCCTTCTGTTAGGTTACAACAAGCTCGGCCTTTTGATCACGTTGGTATTGATTACGCTGGACCATTATCTGTTCGATTGGCAGGTGGGCGAGGAAGAAAATCTCAACACTGTTACATTGCCATTTTTGTCTGCCTTACTGTCAAATCATTTCATTTAGAAGTGGTATCTGATTATTCAACTCCCACTTTTCTAGCTGCGTTTGATCGTTTTGTAGCGAGACGAGGACTACCTCATAAAGTATATTCAGACAATGGTACTAATTTTAAAGGGGCGGAGCGTGAGCTTTCCAGAAATTTCAAGCGAGTTATTGCAGATAGCTTGTTTAAAGAAAGACTATCAAATGATAACATTGAATGGCAATACATTCCACCAAACTGTCCTCACTTCGGAGGAATTTGGGAAGCTGGTGTGAAATCCGTTAAACTCCACTTAAAACGGATTCTCGGTCAATTTATTCCAACTTTGGAAGAATTCAACACTTTATTATGTAAAATTGAAGCCGTTTTAAATTCTAGACCGCTCGTTCCTTTGAATGACGATCCTGAATGTTTTGATGCAATAACTCCAGGACATTTTCTGGTAGGCTCATACCTTAATGCTCCTCCTGCTCCGTCATTGATTGATAATAATGTCAAATATCTTTCAAGATGGCAATCAATTCAAGCTATGTCTGAACGATTTTGGAAAGTTTGGTCATCCGATTATCTAAATAGTTTACAACTAAAAACGAAATGGCGTGAAGTTTGCGAGAATGTTCAAGTTAATGATGTTGTTTTGATTAAAAACCCATTGTTACCACCAACAAAATGGTCATTAGGTCGTATAGTTACTGTGTATCGAGGAAAAGATGGTCATGTTAGAGTAGTGAAATTGCGAACTGCGAATTCTACTTTTACGCGTGGTATCACTGAATTGTGCAAATTACCCGTTAACTAAGTTTATGCTTATTGTATTATTGTAAAGTTATACGTATTGTAACCTTTCGTTCCCTGTCATGAACGAGGAGGGTGGTATGTTTAAGAGATTTAGTATAATTATTAATAAATAAATTTAAAAATTGTAATGATCAAGAAATATGATGAAAATTATTTCTTGTTGCTAACCGATTTATATCATGAGCCAACAACTTGCGGAAATGTACATTTCTGATGTAATTAGCTTAAAATTTTCATTCTAATTTTCGGGAGTTTTCGGTAAACGAGCGTGCTCTCGTCCAGTTTCCATTGAGATACAGTACTGAACGGACCAGCTCAACTTGACTGTGTCCAACTTTGTTCAGTAATCGCGCTTAGTATTACGCGAGATTGTTTATATTTGTAAAGTTGTTTCAGTATTAAATAAAGTGGTTCTCTTTTTGTATAAATAAATTCAAAGTGTAGTTAATATACCAGTAAACGCATCCTGCGTTATATACCAGCACCTTTTTTCATATTATTAACTGTTAAAAACAAGACTCATAAACACTATCCATTGTGGGACTTGCATCAATGGAAGAAGAACAATTTTGAAACGATGACAATTTTCTTCTACATATTTTTGTTTATAGATTTGAGTCATCTATAATATATCATTGTGAATATCAAAATTAAAGTTTAGTAAAGTGAATCTGTTCAACAAAGTGTGAAATATAATGTTAACTTGTAACACGTACTCTGTAATCAAACATTCTCGTTGCAAACTTAGGATTCCATTGCTTTAAAACAGCTTCATGTCTCACATCAAGTCCAACATCATGTGAAATATTTCTCAAATCTTTATCTATTCGTAGATTTATCTGAAATTAATAAATAAATGAATATTTCTTAATGCATATTAGGGTGAATGAACTAATGAATGAACATTTAATCAGCTCCAGTGAATGAACACTCGTTTGAATAACATTGTCTCCCATTGTTTCTTGAATGTAGTTAGTGTTCATTCACTGGAACACTTACCTTAATTAGATTTTTAGGGCATAAATTTAACATTTATTTTTCAAAAATTAATTAAAAACTAAAACTCACCGTATACAAAACTAATGGTAGAGATACAAAAGTCTTCAATAAAAAAGCACTCAAAACAATAGTGGCCCACTATTGTTTAACCACATTCAAGAATCATACTATTAAATGTATGATATTAAATGTCATACTTTGTCCCAGTAATAAACGTTTATTCATCAAATTATCTATATTCGTTTTCTTGTAATTCATTGATAATTATTCATCCCACTTTTGTTTGAATTTCTAGTCAATATTTTGTGATTTGTAGACAGGTGATAAATACTTCGCTGATTTCGTCGGATATTTTGCAAACAATAATCATTATACACTTGACATTTCAATAAATTTATTACTGTGCATGTATCTTTTGACTTTAATAATATTGATGACATTTTGAAAATAAGTTCTGATACTAATTAAAGTTTAAAATAAATAAGATTTGCAGATTGACGTTTACGTTTCTTTCATAAGTTTACTAGGTTATGTTGTGAACGCAACTATTTCGCGTCGGTGCTGCTATCTGACGGCGCCGCGCGTAAATGGAAACGTGCGCGCGCAATGGTTAGGAGAAGAACAATTTTTTTCAATTTTTTGAAGCCAAGGTTTAAAGAAAAAGTAAAAAAAACGTATGACGAAGTGAAAAATTCAATTTTATCATTGAAACCGATCAAAAAGAATCGTTAGTAACGATTTTTTCTTTTTTTCATAAGAAAGAAACAGAGAAATTGGAAAACGTCTAAAATGTAAAGGTTAGAGTCTTGTTCGAATGATAAAATATAGGTTCGGTAAAACTTCGTCGGCATCCTATAAACTGCGTAACTCTTGCCGTCGAAGTTCTACCGAACTTCTTGACTTATGAGATTTAGTTTTTTTTCGCAGGCATGGTTATTAGAAACCCGTTTTGATCTGCTAGATACAGCCAAACGTGAATGGAGGTTAAGTAAGGCGCCTTACAGTAAGACGCCTTGTAAGCGTCTTACTGTAAGGCACGTACCAAACTGATGATTTGTAAGACGCCGTGAACGACTGAAAATTGTCTACAAAAAGCGTCTTAATTTAAGGCGCCTCTTTTTACAGTGAAGTTACTCGCAATATTTCTGGTTAACTTTTGCCAAAAATTAACCCCCTTTTATTTTAAAATATAAACTCCAAGCGTAAATATAAGTTTGCCATCTTACTTGATTTTACGTAAGAATAATAAATACATAAGAAGAATAAATGTATACGACGCATGCGCAGAAAAGTAATGGTGATGCTTTTATACAATTATATAAGAAAAAAAAACAATAACTATAGTTCATGCGACACGTGTAAAGACAACGACGTCTAGAAAAAAAATTATATAAGCCAAGTGGAAAAAACGACGTTTAGAAGACGAAAGGTCATTATTCTTGCTTGCAGACACGTGTACACGTTAGCATGCCATTCAAAATTTTCCAGTCTTCAGTATCCAAAAACAAGTAATTAATGCAAATAATAGGAACTTGCTTATCGTTTCATTTTTAATTATTTCCGTTAGTTATATAATTATATATATTAATGACGTCAATTGAAAGAGAGGACTTTCCCGGATGAGTGCGAATTATTATGAATAATAATGTGTTTGCTTCTTCACCTATAAAAGCATGAACATTGCAAAAAAAACAACAGTGCTGTAATCAGTAAGTGTATTCAAAAGTAGAAAAAGAAATGAAATATTTCGGACTTATCTTAGCCATTTTTGGCGCTGCAGTAGCACAAGAATTACAAGTAAGTATTATTCCGGTATCTGACGTGTGCTAAATTACTTTTAGAAAAATCCATTTAAAATAAACCTAATCCGGTTAATACAAGTGAAAACTCCATTTACTGTACTGAGATCTGACATGTGTGCGCGGCTTACCATAAAATGGCGAAGTTAAATGTACATGCGTATTTAACCTAATGCCGGTGATGGTCACGTGACCCGTTTCGGGCAAATACCAATAAAAATATAGCTTTACATATTTGAGCCAATCACAATCCCTGAATAGCCACACACACATATCTGCATAACTGTCATTTTTATATACTTCTTTGGCGATTCAACGGGAATTGGTTAAATAAGCTGCAGAAAATTCCATGATTTCAGTCCTCGAGACGCATTTTTTTCAAGATTCTGCGCCAGCGAATAGGATGTATTTTGTTCCAAAAAAAACATCACGTACTAATGCCGCAATACTTGAAGATTTATACTGTGGTGGTTTCTTTGGTTCTATTGTTGGTCCTGCGCCCTTACGTCCCATGGATGTGTCGGGTCCTGTGGCTCCGTGGGGATGTTCAGGATGAATTGGTCCCGGGAGGCATTGCACCATCCTCTGAACGTGAATTCAGGAACACTGAGTTCCCTGGCGATCCGCACCTTCGGTTCGTCACCATCGAAATGACGCCTCTCTGCTTCCAACCATTGCTTCATGGATATGTTCACCATTGGTCGTCTTCCTCGTGGAGTTTGCCATTTTTCTTGCACTGCTGCTATTTTTCGTTGGAGTAATTAATTTTAGTTAATAAACTGATGAAATTCACGATTGCAATAATGTCCATCGTTTTTAAGTACTTCTGGTTTAAAAAATTTGATTAACGTTTAATACCTTGAATCTAGGTCGAATAAAAAACACCAAATTTGAGGTTATATAGGTGTAAGCGCGGTTCCAATTTAAATGTTTAATTGCAGTTATTTATCCACAAAAAGGTCACTTTTCAAGTTCATCAAATGAATAATTTTCGGGTGTAGTTTATTATTCATTGGATCATCAATTTGTATTTACATTATTTAACCCTTCAGCTCCCAAGTCAGTATATAGTACTGACCATAAAGACGGTATCGTGGGCCCAAGTCAGTACATAGTACCGACCTTGTTTAAAATGCAATAACTTTTTTGTTTTTCAATGTTTTGACAAAATCCCAAAAGAATAATAAACTAGATGAGATAACGGATCGGCCGAACTCAATAAACAACCATTTTTCATGATTGTTTATTGTTAAATAAGCGTATAAAAACAGGCAAAAATGTGTTTTTATATTCACAATAAGCGACATATATTATTGATTCTTTTGCAATAATTTCTAAATAAAAACTATTATTGACACTTATAATACACTTATAAATAAATAATTGACTAAATCAACAATTAATTTGTTTATAACAATTAATTTTTTATAACAATTAGTCTTAACTATTTTTTTTTTCGTTTTTACTACTCCATTGTTCATAACAATTTGTTTATAACAATGTATTTGTTTATAATAATTAATTTGTTAATAACAATCAATTTGTTTATAACAATTAGTCATAACTATTTTTTTATTTCGTTTTTACTATTTTATTGTTCATAACAGTTCGTTTATAACAATGCATTTGTTTATAATAATTAATTTATTGTTTTTGTTTATTATTGTTTATAACTCTTTCATGTTGACAACTACTTTTAAAAATATAACAAGTCGTTTTTATTCATATGGTGCACACAAGTTGCAACAATGATAGAGAAACACACGTCGGGCCCACGATACCGAACATGCCAAAAAGACATCGGTACGTGAAGGGTTAAAATAAACTCGGAAAAAAATATGCATACTGCATACGTGTAACATGCACGCAACACGTATGTTTCATACATGTAACACGTATGTCGCACACATGTAACACGTATGTTGAACGCAAATTATAACACATACGCTGCATGTGTGCAACACGCATGCACCATATCTGTATTACTCACATGTTACAATATAGGCGACACGTCTGTATTACATACAAGTCACAGGCATGCCAGATGGTATTTATTTATTAATCAGTGAAAATTCATTAAAACATGAATAAAATTAAATTATTCAAGTTTATTATATTATCAAAACTATTATATTATTTATAATTTATATTACTATTATGTTATTATTTAACAATACTTTTATTGACTGATATTGATATCATAATTTCTATTTTAACGACCGATTTGAGTATCAAAACTGATGGTATGTAGACATTATTTTTCTGTTTACATTCCTGTAAACAGAAAAGTTCACCGTAGTTCTCTTGGATTGAGAAATTCGTCGATGAAAATTGATTTTAATTTTTGACTTTGATTCTGAGTGAAAAAGAAGACCGCGTGTATTTACGCGGTCTTACAAATAATTGTTTCAATAATACAATCTATTTGAATAATTTAAATTTTTTTTTTTTAAATTTTCATTGATTATTAAATAAATTTTGTTTGGCATGCCTGTAACATGTATGTACGTATCACGTGTCGCATGTATGTAACATGTGTTTAATACAGATATGGTGCATGCGTGTTGCACAAATGCAACATACGTGTTACAGGTATGAAACATACGTGTTGTACGTACATGTTACTCGCATATTACACGTGTGCAGCATGCATTTTTTTCCTGGTCTACGTTAAATATTGTAAAGACAAATTAATGATCCAATAAATAATAAACTACATCCAAATAGTATATTTTGTACCTAGGGCGCGAAGCGCAGCTTCGCGCCCGTGGTTACAACAATATTTTTTCTCACCAGTGCACGCGTCACGTCGAGTTTAGCACGCTGGGTGCGG
>JABFPQ010000450.1:0-11714 GCA_022817265.1 Masnerella sp. ZL-2020
CAAATGCATTTCAATTGCTGCCGAACTTCCCGACACGACTTCCATCAACATGACCGTTCCATTTGCGATCCGTGCGTGGACAAATTTTGTTGACAAATAATTTCGAGAAAATAGTTGAGTTAAGTGTTAGTTGAGTAATTTTACAACTTGGCAACATTGAGAAAATGGTTCATATTTTGAAACGTTTCTATTGTAGATATTTTGGCTTTTTTCATACAAGAAATAAATTAGGATTTACAATATTTTAATATATCAATGAAATAGTATTTTTATTTATATCGATATAACTATAACTTTACATAAAATGTTCGAATATTTTTAAACAGTTCCAAATGTTTGAACTGTTCAAAGTTCGAACAGTTCAGAATACTTATAGTTTCATGTTCATAATTTGTCTATGATTAACAAAGTCTTTGTTGACGCATTATTTAAACATAATCAAGAAGGATCTTGATGACCCTAAATGTTCAAAATATTTAAATTCGAATGAACCAACCAAACGCGTTAAAGTTATTATGTTAAAATTCTCGTTCCGCATTGATAGTGACTTTTATCATAATAAAATTTTTCAAATTTTGAAAAATACAAAATTTTTAAGTTTCGAGAGCTTTACAATTTTTGTACATTTCAAAAATCTTCAAAATTTTTAAAAATTTCTAAATTTTTGAATTTTGTTAGAAGTTAAAAAATTTTATTAATTTTGAAAATTTTCGAAAAAGTTCAACAATTTTTTATTGTATGCTACAACTTTAAGGTGATCTAAAAATATTCGAACTCTGAACATTTTGAACTATTTTCGAACTTTTGTTCGAACAGTTTGAACTTTTGTCAACTCTAATTATAATAGAGAAATTTAAAGTCTAAAGTCATAAAAAATTCGTCAAAGAATTATCTTCGAAATTCATTTAAACTTTTTTAATTACAATTTTTCCGTGTACATTTCGGTAATTTTTGTTGGTATATATGCAGATTGGTTCAGATTCGATAAAGATCGCGAACAATTGTAAAATTAATTATAATCAAAAAGCGGAACAAGTTGCACAAAAGGGACGGTAAACAAGGGGTCATTGAAATGCAAACTATTTCATCTCGCACGTGATTTATACAGCATATTTTCGTCGGACACATTTTTCGAATTGAAGATTTCCGAGTTTCACAAAAAACGCCATATCGCATGACTCATAATTGGATCGATACCTGTATATAATATATAAGTTTCGTTAAAAACTCGAATTTGTATCGCAATAAATCACGATCTAAAAAGCACCGCGGAAATGGGAAAATAAAGATTTTCTGCGACTAGTTCGAGTTCTGATACAAAGTTTTTATCACTTTGCATAAACTGATTCCAAACAACGGCGCTATCATTCTTCTTCGCGATTTTGTTTTCCATAAGGCGGCAAAAAGCGCGGAACAGCGCAAGGTGCCGTTTGTCATTTCTTGGCGACTTCCGTCTCCGCAGATGTCCTTTTTGATTTGCTAGGTGTTCGGGGCTGAAAAAGCGGCTCGTTCTTCTATTTTGATATTTACGGTAGCGCGGATCGCTTCACGCAGAGAACCGATTCTTAGGCCGCGCTCGACCTTGACTCGTCCGCGGCGGATAAAGGCCGGGCCATAAATCCGTCCGAGGTCGCCGACTTTGGGTCCCTTTTTCAACGGGGGTTGCCTGGGTTATGCATAACTCGCTCACAAAGTCGAGATGGATCAAAAGAATTACCCTTTTCTCTTTCAACAGCCGGTTAGGAATTCGGGGCCATCTTTCTTCCCCGGGTTGCCGTAATTTCTTCGTTTTGACGGACAATAATCAACGAAGCTCTGCGGCAGGTGATCCGGTTGAATGTCTGCGTGCTCGTATTTGGCTTCGAGTGGTAGAAAAGTTTTGGGTTTGGATGATTTAGGAAGTTTAAAGTGGAGTGATATTTGGCCGATTTAATAGAGTTTATATTCGAGTTGGTAATAGATCAGGGCTGATTTATGGGATTGGGGAGAGTGGATTTTGGATGATGATTTCTACATTATCGACGGTTATTGAAGTTTATGGTGGCTTTGAATCTTCATCTTATTTTGAGGGTTTTTTATGTTTAGTAAACACAACGCCATAAATCACATTCAATTACAAATTGATATTTTTAAGTTGTTACTTTGATTTCAAATTAAATATTTATTATTAAAATAATGTGTGTTTTGAAACACACAATTGTTTTGAAATTAAAAAATCGAAACAACATTCATTAATAATAAATAATTGATTAAATTTTTTAACAATATAATGATTTTTTTTCTTCCATATTAAAATTCATTTGTGTTACTTATACATATTACTCTCAACATAAAAAATACAATAAAGGAAAATCAATAAATCCAAGAAATCGATCGAATTGATTTATTGATCACCATCAATCTTGATTTATATTACCTATAGGAATCTAAAACCTGGGATTAAAAAAAAAGTCAATGTGTTATTGAATCCATTAGACAAAACGCCGATGTAAACAAATTTAATGTATCCAAATTTTGCTTAGTTTTAATATATTTCGACTTGCAATAATGATCCAAATTTTATTTACACAAATATTATTAATATGACCAAAGAAATAAAATTTGACTGAAAAAACGCGAAAAATCATGAAATGATGAAAATTAAAACAAAAATTGACGTCAATTCGACTTTCATTGTTATTTTTGGAAAAAAAAATTTTGAAATCGTAACCATTTTTTATCTTTTCACTCATAAACTGATATTTCTACAGAAAAATTATACATTTGGCCATAATAATTCCAATTGGCTGAGAAATTGACCAAAAATCGACAAAAATAGTGACCTTTTTGAAAAAATTGTTTATGCGAAATTTCAACTTTTATTGGATTTTTTACGTTTTAGAGCGTTTTTAGTCATGGAGAACCAATATCTCAACAAAAAAAATGTTTGGACCCAAGAAAGTGTCCAGGGGTAAACCGTTAGATTTTTAACAAAATTCGAAAAAAAAATTTTTTGAAAATCTTAACCTTTTTTTGTATTTTTGCTGATAAACTGATATTTCTACAGAAAAACTATAAATTTGGCCATAGGAATTACAATCAACTGTTTAATAGACTCTCAAATTTATACAAAAATTATATTTATACAAGGAATACTTTTGCAACGACCTTATTGTATAAGGATAGTTTTTGTCTAAAAAGGCGACATATTAACTCAATGAGTATACAATTGAAAAACAAAAAATACAAACGAATACATTTTGAAAAAAAATTTAATGATCTTCCGCCTTTTTTGATATTTTTTCGAATTTTTGTATTAACCTCATCATCAAGAAATTTACTTTGATACTCGAAAAATCCATACAACCATCAACCTCAAAAAACATCCTCATCCGTCACATACGTCATTCCGTCGCAGCAATATGTTACAAAAACCCCTCCGAATTGCATGTCAACTATTCTTCGTACTAACTAATAACTACTCTTCTTGTTATCGCAAAATAAATGCACTTCCATTATTACGAAGCGAGTTCGATCGGAAATGTGGCTAAAGAAATCATGAAATTCATGAGCAGCGAAGCAAAAGCGACAAGAGGGTTGATGGGCTGACGGCATCGGCTCTATAGGAGTGGCTCGCGTTTGTTGCAGAAATTATTGAGCGCCATATATCAAGCGCGTCCGTCCGACTGGTGATTTTCTTGAAAATTTTGCCGGCCTTGGACTCCCGTCGATTCGACGTTGCGTCGAGTCGGGACGCGGAAGCGAACGCAAATAAATTACGCAGCGGCAAGTCCGCAGATCGCTCCCGCGGACTTGCCCCGACTCGGGGCCGAACCCCGAGTCTCCAGAAGGACCTAATCAACATACTATCACCCCTTCCCGTCCATGTGTTATTAATGTTTTTCAATTTGCGCAGGGTCCGCTAAACCTTGATGAATAAACTCGTCCTTTAACAAATCGCGCAATCAACCCCACTCCTGCAGAATTTCATTACGTTATAACGTTTTATCTTTTGATTTGGTTTAGAATTTGATAGAAAAACATGATGCTATAGTTTTAAAATTACTCATCTGGTAAATTAACTGTTGGTGAATGTTTTTGTTTGTAGAAAAGAGTTCACGTAAAACATTTGTCGATTTATAGATTGTGTAATCTTTGAGAGAGTCATTTTTGCTAATTTGGATGAAAGATCTCAAGTTTCAAATTTCACATGAATATTCTCACATTTCAAAATTTAGCTTAAAATCTTCACGTTTTAAAATTTAGATGCAAGACTTCAAATCTTAAAATTCACCTGAATATCCTCACGTTTCAAAATTCAGCTGAAAATCCTCGCGTTTCAAAATTTAAATGAAAGACTTCAAGACTCAAAAATCATAAGAATATCCTCACGTTTGAAAATTTAGTTGAAAACATCACGTTTCAAAATTCAGCAGGAAATCCTCAGTTTTGTAAATTGGAATATAAGACCTCAAACCTCAAAATTTTGCTGAAAAAATTGACGTTTCAAAATTTAGATGAATTTCTAACCTCAAATTTACCTTTAAGAGAGATAAACCTCTTATTATAAGAGGTTTCTTTTTGTAATGAATCCTACACGTTCCAAAATATGGATGTAAGACCTCAAATCTCAAAATTCACCTAAATATCCTTACGTTTCAAAATTCAGCTGAAAATCTTCGCGTTTCAAAATTTGGATGAAAGACCTCAAGACTCTAAAATCACAAGAATATCCTCACGTTTGAAAATTTAGTGGAAAAACATCACGTTTGAAAATTTGGATGATAGACTTCAAAACTTAAAATTCACCCAAATATGTTCACACTTGAAAATTTAGTTGAAAAACATCATATTTCAAAACTGGCCATAAAATTCTCTACCCAAATTTTGAAAAGTGATGTTTTTAGCTGAATTATGAAATGTGAGGTATTTCATGTACATTTTGAAACGTGAAGATTTTCGAGTAAATTTTGATGAAACGTGTAGTTCCTCTATACCCAAATGTTGAAACGTGATGTTTTTCGTCTGGGGCGTCATTAAATAGAACAAATGAGACAGTTTAGTCATTTTTATTGAATTATTTACTAAAAATAACTAGATACACGTGAAAAATCATCTTTAAATAAAAATTACACCTAAAATTTGTATTAAAATTTTTTTAACTTCAGACGCCGCAAAAAAATATCACTTTTTGCTTTGCTCATAATTTTCAAGTTAAGTAACAGATGTTATTACCACCATGTTGGAATTCGACGCATTTGAATAGTTAATACCCAGCAAAAAACGACGTTCATTAAAGCAATCATTTAATAAAATGACTTAATTCGTAGTAAAAGCGACTAATAAATAGACGGGAAATATCTCAATCGAAATAATAACGTGTTAACACCATATTAATTAAGTTGTCGCAAAGTGATTGCGCATTATTGCACACAGTCGCGCATACCTGCACGTCGCAGCTTAGACGATGCCCGTACTCGGTTCTTAGCTACGTGCCTATCATTAGGATCTCATTATTCAAATTCAACTTTTGCATATTTAATCAAATGCCGCGTTCTCCCTGCGCTTTCTTTTTCATAAGTATTACATACGGAGCGCCGGAGAGATAAAGCATAATAACCCGATTCTTGACAACCTAATGATGATGACCAGCTTGCTGCCGTGTGCGTACACGGCAAGACGGGCCAGTGCAAGCGAGCTATATAATACGGATAATGCGAGGAGGTGCCATCTTGTCAGTACCGAGGGGACGTGACGAAAAAAAGCGTTAGCCGTGGAAAACATGCCATGTAATATCACGCGAAGCGAAATTCTCGCGAAATCAATGCATCAGCTAATAACAAATTGCTTTCGCGTGCGAAGCGGAATTTTTGTCCATTATTAATTGCCAGACTCCTTAATCGCGTCATGGAAAGTCGCGATTAATGCGACATTATTCTGGCGAAATTTACCCCTTGATTGGGTTCTCGCATGTCAACTACATTAGACAAATTTATAAATTATATTATATATGTTTAGTTAATTATTTTTAGTGAATTATGTTTAGTTAATTATTTGTTGTTTATTAATTTTAGTTCATTTTGTAACGTTTTTGCAGAGAATCGAGAATATTTTTTGGATAACTTTTTTTCTTCAGGTTTGGAAATAGTGATAGGAAACAGATAAAGTGTTAGGATATAAGTACAGGGAGTAGATGGGATCTAATGTGATCAGGATGCAAGTGTTTATTATTAATGAGTAAGTTTTGATAGCGCTATTAATTCTTGGATCCAGGCATGTTATTAAAATGTCACATGAAATCAACATTATCATTTGTTTATATCAAGTTGATTCGTGCCATTTATTTCGCCGAGTAATTGTGGTTAATTAATATGTTTAGGTGGCGCATTAAGGATTAAGTGGAAAAGCAGTGGGAAAAAGTTGTGCAAGCCGTGTATGAGAGGAAAAGATGAAGAACTTGTCGATGTAAAGAAAATGAAATTAAACTTCTGATATTTCTTTCTACAAACATAAAGCAGGGAATTTAAAAAATAGTTTTTTAGATAAACTTCTTTTAAGCAAATTTTCAGTTTTTTGACCTTATTTATTTCCTTTGTGTTTCTTTTTCGTTAAATTTCAGATGATTTGATTTAACTCGAATCTCAAAATGAAACCTTTTTTTTAGAATTAAAATTTTTAAATCAATTTCAAATCAATCGAGATTTGAGATTATTTAAACCAAATAAAAAATACAAAATTTGCTCAACCTCCCATTGCCAAAAATATAAGTCTGTTTTCTATCAAACGTAAAACACTCTAAAATGATGATGTCCCAAAATCTGAATTTCAGGCAATAAGAAACTAAATTTCTATAAAAATTTTTTGAAAAAAACATGTAAAAATAACATAAATATAAAAACTGTTTTAGTTATTATTATTAAAAAATAGCTCTTCATGTTTTATTAGTCTGAAATTTAGTTTTTCATGAACCTCATCGTCTGAAATTCAGATTTTGTGACTTCGTATTTTTTTAGAGTTAAACATATCATATCTCACCTCACAAAAATTATTTTCAATCAAAACATTCCAAATGTAATAAAATTTTCTTTTATCATTTCTCCACCTTTTCGTATGAAAATATTTTATATCCATTTTATATCCTTTTCCTACAATACTCTATTGAATAAAACTCTTCATCCCATGGCAATAAAAGTAATTCCTCCACACTTTCCTCACACCTCTCTCCAACGAGTGACCATTTAAACCCCATCATTCTGAAAATACTCCTCGCCTCACTCATCCAGTTTGATGTGTCCCGAGCATATTTACATTACGTCCAAGTAGAAGATCAAGGGACTGTAAATCCCGCGCTGTAGCCGTCGATCATCGGACGTCGCGTCGAAGCGCTGTATATTAAAGTCGGCTTTGGAGGACGCCGGGACAAGAAGACACCGGCTCGGCAATCCCCGAAGATGGCTAAAATCCGCGCAGCAGTTTTCCTTAAATATATAGAGCGGGGAAGCGTTCGGTTTCCGGGAGGTTGTCACGGGAGCACGGATAATGGAGCCTGAGGGGGGCGGGGGGTGAAAAGGGTCGACCGAAAACAAGAGATGTGTTTCGTCTGGCGATGAACGCTCGTAGACGGCTGAATCCACGCGCATCCATCAAGTTGATGTCTTTGTTCTTAGAGCGGCGGCGTAATGGAGGAAGATAGGACGGAAAAGCCGGGATCCTGGACCCGATTCATCAAGCGCCGGTGATCGGTTTTTTCTGATTCGCCGAGTGTGTGACGCCGGGCCAGCTGTTTCGACCCGCTTCCTCCATTTTGACGTGATGGTGCCCATTTACAATCCGACGAAACTGACGAAGATTATTCAATTCGAGGCGCGGACCTATCCTCGGGAATGTTTTTCTTCGTCTGCGGGCCCATTTTTCAACGTTGCCCCACGAGAAAGGAAACGCCGCGAAGGATGCCTAATACTTCGAGGAACCGATTCGGCAAAAATGGCCGGTGTTGACGTTGTGACGTCGAGTGAGGGATGCTTTGTTGTCGAGAAAAAGGAGCTTGAATATTCGATCGGAGCTTGGGATGGGGATAATGAGGATAAGCAACGCGTGCAGGGTTAGGGGTCGCTTGGAATCTGATTACGCTAATGAAAATTCTCATGATGGAGAGTTGTATTTTAATTGTGGGAATTTAAAGCGTTCTGGTTTTTCGGTTACGGTGATGATTTCGTTAAAGTCAACAATTTTATAAGTCTTGCATTCAGAAGTTTATTGATCACTTTTTCAAACAAACAAAATTTAATTTAAATATTTTTGTAATCACATTTGAACCATTTTTAAGTTTTTCGAATTTTAGCCTATCTTGATAACATGCAAAACATTTTTAATATTTTAAAAATTAAACTCTATTTTTTGCTGTGATGAAAAATTATATACTGCGATGTATGTACTAAAAATAGAACTGACTTTATTCTGAAAGGCCTTGTCGAAAATTGAACATGAGAACAGCGTTTGTTACTTAACAGTTATTTTTTGAAAAAATATAAAACTTGTAGTTTCTAGGAAAAAAAAATAGTTCGAACGTGAGTTTATAACGAAACTGACAAACATAAAATTGTCGTATAAGAAATACATGACTATCATAATAGAAACAGACAACGAGAAATTATTTGTTTTAGCAGAGGAAATTTTTAAATTTAGTTTAAAAATTCAGATTAGTTGCAACATATAAATTAATTTGAGGAAAAGTAGTGATGTATCACGTATTTTAAAACTGTGTTATTACACATTAAAAATTACCTTCATATAATATTAATTATTTATTATTATACGAATTGTATCAACCAGGATAACTTCATCAATTGTCATTTTTCGTGTTTCATATCATAATAATTAATTAATCAAAACCCTAAAATTGAAAATATGAATATGTAACCCAGATGCATCTAGATAAAAAGGGTTAAGTCACTTCCGAGTCTTAATTGCTGTCTAGGGTGCGATAATTTATAGCTCTTAACATCCTAATTCAGACTTTTTATGTTGACAATTTAAGACAAGTGTTGATATAATGCACGTAATAATAAATAATGTATCTACTAGGTATAGTCTGTTATTTTTAACCTTTTTCATCCTGAACCTCGAAAGAGTAACAAAATCATGTTTTAATTATTATTTTCTGATTTGAAATTTTAACAGTTTTTTCTATGTTTGTATATTGATAATAAGTACATGTAAAACCATTAAACTGATGATATATTCATTATACAAATATATTTATAACATATGCGAACATTAACAACAATGTGAAAAACGCGAAAATTGAAAAATCGTATAAATATATCTTGGAGGATACAATGGGAAAAAATGGTTAATATTTTCTGGAAAAAAAAACAATTTTTTATGTTTACAAGAATTTGCAAACGTTCGGTATACTGATTAGGGTTGGAAAAATTGATTTAAATCATGATTTTTTCGAACCTATAGGCTGGAATTGTTGATTTAAATCAGATTTTTCCAACCCTACTGATGAGTATACAAAAAGACTGTTTCGCTTTTTCTAGTAATAATTTCTACCAACATCCAAATCAGCTTCTATTCTTAATTAGAAGTCTTATACTCAAAAAACTACTCCAAACTCAAAAATTACTGAAAAATACTAAAAAATTAATCAATTAGGTATATTATTGAAAAAAATTGCTTAGTAAATCTTGTGGTAAAAATGTTTATTTAATAAAAAAATCTACATTTTCTTTTCAGGAGAAACGACTTTTCGCACTGCGCAACGTACAGTCAAAATTCCATCTCCAATTAACATAGCGCGCGTTTACATAAAACCATCAAACTGCTCCTGAGCAGCAGCTGCAGGCGGTGGGCTAAATTTGCATGAAAGTCGATTGAAAAAAGTCGATCTTCCGTCCCTTGATGCTGTCCGGTCACGCATGGCATCTTCGAGTTTGTATTTGTCACACGCAAGAATGCCATAGAAGTCTCGAGGTAACGTGCTTGCACACGAAGGACAAACAGCACTCGGGGTGGCAGGCGGAGCGGCGCGAGAGTGGAATACGTAATACGGGAATAGTCGGAGGCGCGGGATGGAAAAGCGCCGAGGGAGCGGATCGAAGGATGGGGCGAAAGCTTGAGAAGCGACGACCAAGAACGGGAGAGAGACGCGAGAGAAGCCAAAGCGTCAAGGGAATGGCAGCAAGGGTTACGGAGGCAATGCGACGAGGGCGAAGGGGGAGGATCCGGGAGGGTAACGAGCCACGGCAATTAATATCGCTGGGTTTCCACAATGCGCTTGCAAATGAAAGGCCTTTGTGACGTATGATTGCGTTACCGAGTGAATAGTTGAGTAATGGCGGTCGACGGGGCCGTTGCCGATTCGCGAGCAGTCCGACTGCCGGCGACATAAATTTGCCCTCTATTTTTGAGTTTGTTGTAGATATTACGGGAGTTTTTATTGTTATGAACAAATATCGCGTTTGTCTGGCACGGCGTTTTTTATTTCAGAAAAAATTGAAAATTTTGAAATATCTCTTTTACAGTTTTTAAATCAGATGTTAATCGTTTGAATTTTGAGTCGATACGATTTTATACTTCAATTTGAAATGAGAATTGGTTCATGTGAATTTTCAATGGTAACTATTTAATCCCAATTCCGAATGAAGAAGTTATTAATGCAATCTTTTGATTGTATAGATGATTTTACTCGATTATTGAAAGGAAAATTTTTTATTCCAATTTTGGATCTTTACTATCTGTTTTGAATTTTCTGAAAGGGACATTTTTTATTTTAATTCAAAAACAAAATATATGTGGTCTAAATTTTGAAACATGATGTATTTCATTCGGAATTTACATCTACATGTTTATAGTTAAAATTTTTGGATGGAAAGTTATTAATTTAAATTTTGAAACGTAACGTTTCTCACGTAACTTTTGGAATTATTCTTATTAGAATTGACTTTATTAAAGAAGGGGGTTTTATTCGAATTCAGAAAAAAATATTGTTTGTCTAACTTTTGAAATCTGAGGTCTTAATTTGGAATTAAAATCCAAATGTTTATTGTTGAAAGTTTTTTAATAAGAAGTTACTAATTTCAATTTTAAAACGTAACGTTTTTCGCTAAACTTATGAAATTATTCTCGGAAATTGATTTTTCTGAAGATGAAGTTCTTTATTCGAATTCAGATCGAAACAAAAATATTTTTTTGTCGAAATTGTGAAACATGATGTCTTAATTCAGATTGAAAATCCAGGTTTTTTCAAAATTGTCAATAAATTTACGAAATGGAAAATCGGTAAACTCCTATAAATGAATGGGAATATAATAAATAAAATAAGTTAACTACAGTATAATACTGATTTTTATATCTATAGATCGAGTAGACTAAATTCCTTACTTATCAACATGAAAATCCAAGTGTTATTTTCCTTAAATTACTAAATGAGAAGATATTAATTAAAATTTTGAAACGTAACGTTGTTTACTTGACTGGATTTAAAATCCTGATATTTTTCAATAATTTTTTAAATGACAAGTTATTAATTCAAATTTTGTGACAACGTTTTTTACTTAACTTTTGAAAAGTAAATAGCTTAACCGATACTGAACATGTAAAATTTTCAACTTTAATATTGAATCAGAATATTTTTTATCCAAATCTCAAAACTTGTTCTTTTATGAAATTTCGAATTTATACGATTCCATTGGAATTTGACAATAAAAAGTCCTTCTCCCATATTTTGG
>JABFPQ010000451.1:0-11712 GCA_022817265.1 Masnerella sp. ZL-2020
AGTGCGAAAAATACAAATTTAAGTTTCAATTTGTGCGAAATAATCCGACGTTTTGTTTGAAATCACGACTCGCGTAACAAAACCGTTTGACAGTCTTATAATTTTGTTTCGCGCATTTTCGTGGATAATTTTGTCGGCAGTTACGCAACTTATATACGCCTCTTTCACGTCTCGGAAGCAATTAGAGACTTCAACTTAGTTAATTCTATGCTTCTAATTACCTATTCGTAAACTTCAATGAGTTTGATCCCAATTAATGGACTGTCTAACGTTTCAGCCGATATAAGTGAATCAATTAATATTCCAATTCTATTACATTATGGTCAACGCATCTTTTTTCCATTTCACTTATTTTAGTTGTTTCCGACGTGTTTTGCACATCGAAACTGCTACGATCACAGCGCCATTTGTCGCGATGATTTTGAAGTCAAAAATTAAGATCCTGAAACAAATAATTGAAATATTTAATTGGTAAACCTTTAAATTTACAGATAATATTAAAATAAAATGAAAAATTATTACACTAAAAATGATGTGAAATTATACTAAACAATTTTATAATTTGATAAAGATAGTTAATAAGTTATTAATAATAACAAATTATTATTCTTAGCTTTTTTTCAAATAACGTTTAATTGCAGCAAGTTTACTTGTTGGTAAAAGACAAAAAGAAATTGGAAGTGACGAGAAGTAGCGAAACAAAGGAAGAAGTAAAAGTGCAGCTGGAACTGATTGTGTGTTGGTAAATGAAAGAGGGCAGAAAAACAGTAAAATCCATTTCGAGGAGTAAAAAGGAAAATGGCTGATTTTGTTTAACTTTTCGGATCTCATTTGTCCTCGAGTCGGGGTTTTTAGATTAACACATTGTTGCGTTGGCATTGTACATACGAAGTTGTCAAAGAGCGGAAATTGGAAAATTTAATTGCATTAAAATATTTATTTTTCATCAAAATCTACAGTTATTATTAAAAAAAATTGCAATTACTAATCTGATATATTTAAACTTGTTTCCAAAAAAATGCTCCAGAAATGCAAAAAACAAGCTCGATGTGACATGTTTATTTTTATTCCAAAAGTTTTCTGGAATAGAAACCTTTTTTTATACCCTTTGAAAATCTGATGAGTCAAATAATAGTTTCGATGTATGTCAGATATCAAAGCAATTTCGCAAACAATTGTATTATTTAATGTTGCTAATTTTTGTTCAGCTCCAAAGAAGATCAATTTTTCTATCAATACTATGTTTCCGATGAAGAGACTTTTTAGTTGCAGTGATGGGTAATTAAAAAAAACACAATAACTACTTACAATGTTTTGAAAAATAATTCAAATGTTTCCAAATTTAACCTTATTACTTTTTTAATAACTGGGTCAAATTTGAATTTTTTCGGATAATTTTTAACAGAATTATGGACCTTTATTCTTGATTCACAAGTATAAGGGTGCCTAATAGATAATTGTTGATAACTTCTTCAAAACGTTCCCAAAATGACTCAATTTTTTTACGTTTAACCCTGATGCCTCTTGGATCATTTGGCCAAATTTGAGCCATTCGGAATGGTTTTTGACGAAGTTACGGGACTTTAGGCTTGATTCACATAAAGGACCATATTAAAAAAGTATTAAAAAACATGATAAAAAATAAAGTAAATACAACTGTATCAAAATCGACTGATAATTTTCGACAGAATCAAATTACCGCAGAAATACTCAATCAGTTTCAGCAATTAAACAATCAAGCACATTTTAATTATAAAATTATAAACGAATTCATTCCATAGAAATGACGAATGAGTAAAATGGGCGGCTGGTGAAGCGGCTAAATAGAAATATCAATCAAAGTGGCCGGGAAGTGTGCAAAACTGACGGTTTCGAGTGGGGCGCTTTGTCCGCGCGGCTGCAACGGGCCGGTTTTTGCGCGGGTTTAATTGCCACGGCGAAACCTGGTGGCGCTGCAGCGCCGGCTGCGCGAGACAGTTGGCAGAGCGCCCGTACTCGCCGACACTTGCACCGCCGGCCGACTTACACGGCTCGTGATTTTGACCGCGTTTCCGTGCAACGCCACGTCGCGATAAAATGCTGCATAAATTGGCCCGAATCCGCTGTTTCGGAGCCATTACAACCCCCCGTCTCGTGCTGCACTTTTTCATATCGCCGCGCTTGCATTTCATTCATCCTTCATTTCCAGTCGCTGATTGCATTATGCAATTGTTTCGACCAGCTTTCGGTCGCCAAATTGCAATGAGAACTTGTTTTATAAAGTTGCGAGTGGGGTTGGAATGGAATATTATTTGTATTGGAATTTTTGGGGTTTTAATAAAATCAGAGAAAATAGGGGTCCATATTTTGAATCAAATGAAAAATCAATTAATTTTACTAAGCAGGGATCAACATGGAAAAACATTTTTCCACATTAGATAGAGGCATCCAGGTTTTATTTACTTCCAATTTCGAAAAGTTTTGAAGATTTTTTATTCTTGAAGCTCCTACTTTCAAAAATTTGTAAATATTTTCAAAATTCATACAAATTTATATTTTTTCCGATTTTAATCCTTGATGTTCGTTTAATAACCTGGCTTAATTAGAACTCATTTGGATAAGTGTTGATAAAGTTATGGGACTTTGTTTATGTTTCTCACCTTAGGGGACATTAGCATGAAAATTACGAACTTTCTCAAAAATATTATTTTTAAATGATTCAAATTGTTGACAAATTAAACCCCGGGTTTTTTTTATATTTTCTCCACGTTTGAACAATTTTAGACAATTTTGTGCATAATAAAAAGATAGTTTTTTCCGAATCCTATTTATTGGTTAAGATATTCTTAATGTGAAATTTTAATATATATTAATAGAAAATGATTATAGACAATTTTTTTCAGACCAATTTGAAAAATCATTTTGTAAATCGTTTCAAATATTGATTTATGAGTAAAAAGTTGAGGATACTAACAAAAATTTTTTCAAAGTATAATATGTTTTATATTTTATTTGACTTTTTTTACTGAATTTTACTTGGAATTTTCAATTCAACGAATCTTGTTTTTTGTACTCATATCCGGACAATTTCAATATGCCGCAATAAAATTAGCAACAGAACTTCGAAACTCCAGAATATGGAAACGATAGTGCACTTTACATCGAAATGGTCGAAATATGCAAATGCTCGGTCCAAAAATCCGCGTGCCATTTTCGTAACACTCGGCATGATTTTGCACAATAATCATGTCCCACTATTCGACTTTTTACATCATTACGCATAATATTATAGCTGGTAATTTTAATTACCAACGATTTCGATTTGTTTTTATTCCACACTCAGAAAACAAATTCCATAATTTTAATAACACTAATTTTCATTGACTATCAAATGAAATTATGATAAAAATTACCATGCTTGTTTATAATTATTTGCTAATTATGTAAAAATTAGATTCAGTAATTATAGCATGCTACTTTTCACATTTTGAAAAATCAAATCAAATTGTCGAAAAAATCGCACCGCGTAATGGCGCTCCGCTAATAATCAGTTTATTAGCGGCATAAAAAGTGTTCTTTGTGTCTGTGCTTCTTGCAATATAAACATGTTTATCGAATATTAATTATGCTGTGAAATCTAATAAAATACACGAATACACATCCCACGCAATTTCCCATCAACGCAATTTAATTTTCATTGAACCAATTTGGCGGCAGTCATTCTGGATTCCAGTTAGGCCGGCATCAAAACGGCCGATGTGATATTATTGAGTTACAAATCCGCTGTACTGCGAAATTTTGTAATTTTCGCATGTAAATCGTTCGCGCTATTACCATTTACGCGCCACTTATTAAGTCCAGGAATGTGCGATCCATTTTACTTTCGGTTTACAAGGAATTGCAAATTTCGGACATTATGCAACACGACCCGAACATACCTATATTCCCTTATGTAACTTTTATAGTTTTTTTAAGTAGAGTGTAAAAGTTACTATTTGAATTGTAAAATTCAGTGTTCAGCTTTTAAAATAGAATCAACGATAGGAAATGGGTTTTTTTATTTCTATTAAAAAATTTCGCTATAGAGCTAAAAAATGCATTTGTTCAACTTTTCGCAGTGTAATGATGAAAAATGTTACTTTTTACAATTTTTCGTCATGTTTTTTTCATTAAAACATAACTTCTAATAAAAATCGTTGACTTGAAAAACCGAACTAAATAAATTTATTTTTTCTACTCCACTGTTTTCGTACAGGAATTCCAACGTGACGTTGTAAATAAAATTGCCGCGCAACCGAAATGCGTAAACGAATTGATCGCCGCGAAAAAACAAGTATTTCATCTGCGAAATCGTGTTCCCGTGAAAAACTTCTTTAAATACGACGCAGTCGGAGAAGCGAGTGATCTTTATAATTCGCGATTTCAGCGACTGATTTTTATTTCAATAAGCGGCCCGCTGCGATATTCCAGCAGAAGAGGGGCATTAAACCGAGGACTTTCACATTTACTATTAAGATGCAGTTTCGCCAATTTTGTCCCAAATTCGAATATCCTTCGAAATTTCTGCGGACCAAAACCATTCCTTTTCAAAAAATCCTAATTTCTGATCGTATTTTTTTGGCATCGATATTTTCATTTTTGGTCCAATTTTTAATGAAAAATAAATAATGAAAAAAATCGTACAAAGTTTTTCGGGCAGAGACCGTGCAAATCCGAAATAGTTGACGGAAAAAGGAAAACTTGGTCGTATAATTTGCGACATGCGGCGCTCGAATCTGCGTCTGACAGGAAATGACATGAACTACTTGTAGGATTAAAGCCGTTTGGCCTCAGTCCACTGAAGTTAATCTGTGTTTTAATACAGGTGAAATGCAGATGTAAGCCACGAATGTCTAATTTGATTTCTGGAAACCGATTATTTATTAATTGACTTCGATATTTGATTCATTAAACACAAATTTAGTTTAAATTTCGGTTGATATGTAATTCCTCCAATTTTAAAAATTTCATATGCAGTTGCAAAAAATTTCAAAAATATCATTTGTAACGTGATGACCCATTAATTCAAGGTCAGATATTTATTTAATTTTCCTGAATATTTAAATTAGAATTTAGTACCATAAATGTATCGTAATATTTTGCTACATATAATAACATACTATCATAAAAAATCAAGATTTTATCCTGATAAATCATCTACGAAAGCATCGCAAAATGAATAGAAAATTTACGCCTTTCAACATGTACTTATAAAATACTTTGCTTTTAGGTGGAGGAAATCCGTGAAATGATAGATAAGATACAAACAAATGTGGAGGAAGTCAAGAAGAAGCACAGCGCCATTTTATCGGCCCCACAGACCGATGAAAGTAAGTCGTCGCTATTTGAAAACACTTGACCGACAAGAGTTTTGTCTGCACGGGAAAAGGGACGGTGGAATTACACCAAAAGTCGAAGCGCTGAAAGAATTTTGGAATTGGGATAATCTCGAGACGATGCTTCAGCGGGCTTTGCGAGAAGTTCCTCAAGTGCTGTAATTTACGTTTTTTTTTCTGGAAAAGAAGAGCCCGTGATTATTCGTAGGCGAGAAGACATTTTAAAATGTGACCGGACGTTTATTATTTCCCCGGAGCTGTGAAACTGACGCTTTGTTAATTTCGGAAATTGTTTAAGTGTCGTGTCAGTTTCACGAATTTTTAAAAATTACTGTTGAGTTGAAATTTATCTTTTGCGCCAGATAAAAATGTTGGTTTTAGTAAAAATGATCCAGTTCTTCAAGGTCATTTTCAGTATTTTTTTTTAATTTGATACCATTTCCAAAAAATGGTGGAATTGAACGTACCCCTAATAGAATTATTAATTGAGGGACGTTCACAATCACGCCACTAAATTTTTCTCGATAATTGTACTATAATGATACCAACAATTAAAAATATGAACATAACTTTAAAAAACTTCATTAAATTCACAGTAGTTCATATTTTTTACAACCAACCCAATTCCAAAATTATCTTTCAACGCTTCAAATTTCGCGGATCGATAGGATTCCGTTTTACAAAACAAATCGCGCGATCGCATTTCACTCGCATTCGAAAGCCCGTATAAGAATAATGCACTTTCATCTCCGCGTAAGCAAATGAATAGGTAATGCTCCAGCGTTATCGTATCGAAAATGGCGTCGATAAAAAGTTAATTTCCGAGTATTTCGCGTTTCCGGTTCCCTCAAACTTGACCGGCGGAAAAACACTCGCCGGATGAAAGGTTGCGGCGGAAAAGCGGTCATTAACAATGCAGAGTGTCGCGTTTAAGACTAAAAACTTGTTGATGGAGTTGTTACGAATTCTAAGCGGTCGCGTCAAGGACGAATGGTGCGCAGCCACTCAAAAACCGCAAAGCTTTTCTATGCTCCACCGTTCGAGAGGCGCCTCGAAAAATTCAAATTTGCCTTCGACTTGATATACATATGTATACGTCGACTCGCAAAAATGTCATGGTAAATTGTAATTATAACGTTCGGTAATCGGTGTTGAAACAGGGAAAATTATGCTAACGAATACAAAAATGGAACCGCAATTAGACAGAGCTTATACGAAAAATTTGAGGTCAATAAAAACTTTTTACATTTTCTAGTATTTTTATTACAAACGAAAAAGTAAAATCGTTGAATAGCAGATTGACTGTAAAGTAGATCTCCATTGAATGTTCGTCACTTTGTTATTAAGTTCTCTAAAGTTAATTTTTAATGGATGATCTTGGAGCAAAAAGAAGCAAGATATGTAGATGTGTTATTTTTATAACATTCATTGAATAGATTGATGAAGAACCATTCAGTTTTGAAGTGACAGTTCCGAACAAGGCAAAAAATATTGTCAATAAGCAATTTTTTGTCCAGCAGGAAGGAAGTATTTATACATACAATATCGACCGCAAAGTTACGTCCAAATTTACATTTAATCGTCGTTTTAAAGTGCTCGGTGTCTCTAGCCTCGTTTTTACGACTCTATCGACGGTTTTAAAAATGCCTGCTACAACGGAGTTTATATTTTTTTAATGCTCCGAGCTCAAAAATAATTATTTTGACTTCTGGCTTTGCTATGTTTTTTCTGACCAGCAAAGGAATGTATTTAATGAAAAAAAGTATTACTTGAACGAAAAAATTGCTATTAATTTATGTAAAAAGAAGATCTCCGTGACATTAGAACTATTATTTCACCTGGAAACCGTGTTAAATACAATGTCCATATGACATTAATTTTTCTGCGTATGTTAAAAATATGAATGGAGCTTAGAGACAAGTTATTAATAGGTTTAAAGAAACGTCTGCTGTAACGGAGTTTTAAATTTTTTGGTGTTTCGGGGCCAAAAACAAATATTTTGACTTCTGGTTTTTCTATGTCCTTTGTTATAAGCAAAACTAAGAATTAAATTTAAAAACCATTACTTTAACAAAAAAATTGTTATTAATTTACAAAAAAAAGAACATCTCCGTGACTATAGAACTAATATTCCGCCTGAAAACGGTGTTTAATCCAATGTCCACATGGCATTAATTTTTTAGACGATGTCAAAGATAACGATAGAGTTAAAAGACGAGTTATTAAAAGGGTTGAAAAAAGCGTCCTTGTCCCGGTTGACGCGGTAATGGCCTGCGTCGTGTCAGGCCTTTGCAAAAGAGCGTTTCATTTCACTTTCACTTCCCACGTGTATCTCCAATAAAACGGAAGGGTTAAACGGCGAGGGGTGAAAGATGATTTTCGGGTCAGAAGTCAAGCGGCCAACGTTAATCGAAGCGCGGGATTTGAGCGGAACGAGCTGGAAATGAAATGTACAAAATTGACGCAAATCAACGAGATTATTAATTCAATCGGAAGGAGACCGCGCGACATTTTGTGTGTCACGTGCACAACCGGAATTCGGATTTGCTGATAGCCGATGAATTTTCAACGAGTCATTCGTCCAGATCATCCATTAAGCCGCGTTTTTTTGGATCCACGAAACGTGTTTTCAATAACAAATGTTCCCCTTTAGATACTTGTCGTAAAAAGAGAAAAATGGTAACGCCATCTATTGGGAATAATAAGGAAATGCGAGTCAGATTTTCACCTTAACATTTTTTAGGTGGAAAGTTTTTGAGTACAACTCGTTTTTTGGAATTTTAAAATTTAAATTCCGAATTTTAGATAAAATTATGTTTTATCTAAAATTGTATAGAGCAATTGAAAAAATTGCCAACAGAATAGAATGGCGGATGCATCAATTAATAATATATTTTTAAATAGAATTTGAAAAAAATGTAGTGTTTGTTAAATTTTTTGTAGATGTTTAGATAGAATGTAATGTCAAAATCATTTTCTTCATCGTCAACGTTGTAATTGCTTATGAGAATATAATGGCACTGGCCTCATACGCAGATACAATATGGAATGCTAATTTTCACATTCATTTTCACCGGATGTTATTAAGTAATTAGACAAAAATTTCATCTACTCAAAACATTCAGAACATCAAAGTTAAAAGCTAAAATACTTTGTGTTTCTTTTTTGCAAAAAGTATGATACGAGTTTTTAGATCATAAATATTAATACTCTTGAGCAGTAAATTTATTAAACTCAGTTTCTAGAATTTGCTTTCGTAAATTTTAACAAACAGCGTGAAACTGTCTCCGAGAATCGATGTTTTGCATAAACGAAAATCATAATTTATAGCCATGTTAACATGTTAGATCGTCTGACGTATATAATACGTGTGATGTACTGCACTTTGCGGCACATCAACGTACATTCTAATTTACTCCTACCGGGACGTATAACATTCAATAATGATACTCCTAAATAACTTTCAAATCTCAATTATGCTTAGTTTGCGATCAAATTATACACTTTTGCAGATCATAATCAACGCATGTTCAACATTATGCGAACTAGTTATTATTCTTATACTTACTCTACTAAGTGGTAAAATTTACTATATGCATGGTGAATTTTAAATTTCCAATGGGAAAAACATTTTTGCAATGGTAAGTTTTACAGTTTTATCATTAAAACTATTATTTTAATGTTTCTGAAAAAAATTTTTTTGAGAAAATAATTATTGCGTTAGTAGCGCCACCTGGAAAATTCGAGTGCAAATTACGACGGTTTTTTATTGAATTTGATTAAATATTAGGAACCTTCAAAGAAAATTTTGTTTTGCGCTTATGAAATGTTTTCAAATATGAAAAAGGTGTTATTTTTTAGGTTATGTTTTTTGAAATTTCTTCAAAAAGGTTTATTGTTAACGAGAATATTGTAGCATTTTCTAATATAATTTGATAAGACCAATCTTAAAATCAGATTCCGAAGCCCGGAGCAAAAATAACAATCTTTATTCTCTCGTTTAGCCGATACGACTCCATCCCAAAATCGCCGACGCGACACGAGTCTCGTATCGGCGTGTGCCGGACGCTTTACGAAATTGCTCCACTTTTGTCAAGGACCATCCTTATCCGGCCACCTTCATCGCCACTTTGTCCAGATCGTTCGAGCCGCAGTCAAAAACTTGTCTTATAAAGGACCGTCGACCGACATACCCCCTTCCCCGTGAGCTGTTGCGCGGCCCAACGCCGATCACGCGGCGATCGATTATTTGTTTTGCGGCGAAAATAAATTCAATTGCCGACAGAGCGGCGTAATTTGGGCGCGAAAGAACCGAAATTTATTTAGCTGACCAATTTTTTCATGCGATATTTTAGTTTGAATTTTGTAGGGGTCCCTAATAAATGATTCAGAGAAAATGTGCCATCATTTTGGAAGTTATTGTGGAAAATGGTTTATATTTGGAGAGATTGTGGGATTAGTCCCAGGGATTTATTAGACGGAATCTTGTTGGAATTTAGTGGGCGTTTATTAGGAAATGTGCCATGATCCTTAATCATTAGGTGGAATTTTGGAATTTCGTAAATTTAGAATAACACGTTTTGATTAATTTAAATTTAATAAAAATTTGACACCGCTTATAAGGGGTTGTTTTGATAATGGTGATTTAAATTTTGTAGTTAGGGCACTTTACCATAAGTTAAAAAATTTTGAATCTCCAAAAACAATTTAAAACTTTTTATTCGGCGGTATTTCAGAATAAACCGACGAAATCAAAACTAACCAAGTTTTGTCGATAAAATATCGTAAAATACCTTTAACCGATATACTTTTAATTTAACTAATACCCATAAACTTGTATTCCAAAATCCAAAATTTTGATTCATAATCAAAATAAAGTTCAGTTGGCGCAAACTTGAATTAAATTCGGCCAGTGTAATAGAAGCGCGGAACATTTTCGCAATCTAAAAATCTAGGTCTCGCCATTGTGTTTGAACTTGCCGAAAAACTGCTCGACGCTAAAGAGGGCGCTCCTCGAAAATACTCGAAAGCCGGCGGTTTCGCGTCTTAATTCCGCGCGGCAAATTTAACGAGCGATCGCGAAATCGATCGCGCCCCAAACTCCAAAGGTTTACGGCACAAAATGTCACCTGCGCGGGTGGGGGCGCGCCGACACCTACGTGCACGAGGTTAAGCTCCATAAACTCCCGGGTGGGCGTATCAAACGCGCAAGATAAACTGGATGCTGTGCGTTTTCCGCGAATGTCGCGTCGCTTTTGTAGCTTCCCTCGTAAATTGCGGCTCCATTCTCCGCGCCCACTACGCATAATCATGTCAAATTTAATGCTGTCGCCGACGCCGAAAGGGCAACTGTTGGACCGGCGTACTTGTCGATACAAAAAAAGTGGTTAACAAATTTATTCCGAAAAAAAGTACTATAAACTTACTACAGTCGTGGGACGAGTTTAACGCGAAAAAGAAAATGGCGATTTAATTTGGTACAGAAAAATGGAACTTTTAAATAGACGATACGTGGATAAAACTTCCATAAAATTTCTTAGAAATTATATATCTTTATTAGAAATAAAAATTGTTAAAAAAAAATTAATCCTAATGAAAGGACAGATTTGGGATGCAGGGAAAATTACCAAATTTGTTGATAAAAATTCTCGTTTCATTTTCAAAATATTACTTAATTTTCAAAATTTCCTGCATCAAAAAAAATTATTGTATTTTGAACAAATAAACGCTCGTGTGTGACCAACTGTTGCTGATCGAATCTTGACGTCGCGACGCGGCAATTCGGCATTCGCGTCGCAGAAGAAGCGGAAATAACGCGCCGATTTATGCCGACTCGGTGGACGCTTCGCTGGCTGGCGTATCCGCGGCGGAACAGGTGTTTATCCGGCGCGCCGTTCCCAGCGCGAACACGCGTGTCCCCTGTGAAAACGCGGCCGGAGTCTTGTTAAAATGGATATCAATTCGGCCGGAAAAACTGCCGAAAAATCTCGTTATTTCACTTGTGCTCGGATGCAGCGCAAACACCTGAAAGTCATGTTTCGTAAATTGCGCGCGGGACAAACAACATTTCCGATCTGTGTTCGAATAAAATAACAATCCGGAAATTTTTATTTTATTTTTTTTATTTTTTATTTTATTTATTTTTTGGAAGTGGTTATTCGCCCGGAAAAACGCGACACCCGGAACCCAAACACACGGCTTTTTAAGCACAGCGTTGCCAAACATTGGTACACGACGACTGGACGTCTTTCGAGACGTCATAAAATTTTACAACATACATTATAAGGGTAATACAATACAAATAGTTTGAGAAAATGAAATCGAGACATTATTAGGGGAACATGAAAGAAAAGTAATA
>JABFPQ010000452.1:0-11706 GCA_022817265.1 Masnerella sp. ZL-2020
ACTGAAGAATAATGTTGTCAAAAGACATCGGATGCGAGAAAACCTTGCCTCGTTGTGTTTTACCTTTGCAAGGTAATTTCATATTTATATTGCTTTTTTAAATTTATTAGATCTCTGAATAAAATCATCCTTTTTTACGAAATAAATCCCATTTACTTTGAAATCGTTTTTGTGTTTGGGTTTAAACGGTTTAAACATAGATAAATGCACATTATCTATGGACACGATCTCAACCCGCTTGTCTAGCGTATATCGAATTTTAACAAAATTCATGATAAAATTTGATCATGAACTTGAACTTTAATTAAAGGTCACACACACTTAATATTAGAATAAATATCTGGTTTGTTTCACATATAACTGGTTGAATCATAAAAAACTCAAAATATGAATGAATATCATAAAAACCTACAACGTAAATTTACTTTGAAATTACACGTTAAAAAGATAAAAATTATCTCTGCAAACACAAACTTTCAAAACCACAGTTGCAAACTGCCGGTCCGATCCTGTATGAAATATGATGTGCGGGTGGTGGGATTCGACCGCGCGAATCCGACTTTCGAGATTTTACCGTTCGATTATTATGGCCAATTAACTGAAGTTAATCGCGTTTAACTGAATAACGGTGTATGGTTTGTGTATGTTCATCATATTTTATTAACACAAAAATATTGTATTTACGTTTTTAGATGACAAGATATGTTATACATCTAGTCAATTTAATGTAGTAAGTATGAATAGAATAAGTACGTTGAATAAATGTTTATATAATAAAGAAGTTTAGGGTTAATAATACAATTAGAATAATGTAACAAATTGAATGCTCGTTTAGTTTACAGACTTGAAATTATTAACTTATATTAATTAATTAACTTAATGTTAAACTTTGTTATACTTAGGTTATTTTTATTTTTTAGGTTATATTTTCGCCATTTAATTTCTTTTCTGGCGCTAGCAGTTAATAGGATGTCAAAGTCGTTATTTTAGATTCGGCTAATCAAATGAACATGGAATAGAGGTTAGGAAATTCAACTCAACTAGACAATTAATACATTTCCGGAGGGTTTTTTTTCATTGACAAAGAGGCACGTTCATAATATAGTTTGGCTATATTTTGGCAAGCGGTTTTTTAGGTAAGTTACAAATGATTTCCCCAACTGAAGCTACAATTTACGATATTGCGTTTATACAATCATCGCACGATTGCAGAATCGTCTTGTTAATTTTAATTTTGTTAGTTATATTGTTATTTGTTAATTATATATTGATACATTTCATTAATGCTGTGTTCCTAGAAGTGCAATTTTCTATTAATTTGGAAAATCTGTTACGTCGCTACGTTTAAAAATTTTTTCAAACTTATTCTATACAATATAACACATTCTTTTTCAGTTAAGAAAAATATAAAATTTTATATGGTCACTCAATGACCATAGTATTGTCACAAAATGACTGGAAATTTTGATTTAAAAAAGTCATTATTGAAATTCCATATAAAAATCGGAAGAACAATTTTTGCGACCCTTTAGTCTAAAACAGAAAACTAAATTCAATTACTATGTAGAAAACTAACAAAATTACCTCAAATAACAATATATAAAATTTAAATAAATCATTGAGTGATGCAATAATTGATATAAATCAGAATATTTGAAAAATAATAGTTAATTAACATAAATAACAATATGAAATATAATTCCTTTGTGATGTTCCTAAATAAAAAAGTAAAAAAAATTCTTCTGACTATTGTAATATTACAAAAAAATAGGATAACTTGAATTTATTAATCAGTTAAGACCAAAACGAATTTCAATATGTTAAAAAGCTTTTTCCGATTTCTTTAAACTAAGTACACTACAATATTGTCTCATTTTCACAAAAAGCTTAATTTTGTTAGTTTGTTCTTTTCAGCTGGTCTTAATCTATTAATTAGTGTCATAAGCGTGTTAAAAAAATGTATTTAAAAAACGTTAAGAACGTTGATGATAAATCAAGTTAAATAGGGAAAATATGGTTCTAGATTTATCTTTGTTTAATTGCAAAGTTATTAAATTTATGACTACATTCTATATTATGCCATTGTTTCATGATATTCTTTTAATATTACCTGTGGATAGAAATACAATTCCATAAATAATAATTTTTCCATCTTCGGTAACTAATAGTATTTTACTTCACTAGTGGGAAAAGTAGGGACTTTGGGACGAGTTGGGAGAGTCCCTACTATTCCCATTAGTGGAGTACAATATTTTATCTTACGAGTAGTGGTAACAGTGCCTACTTTTACCAATCAAATTGAGTTGGAAAAGTGAGCACTTTTCCAGTCAAGTTTAGTGGGAAAAGTAGGCACTTTTACCCTACGTGTGAGATAAATAGATATTAATTAAAGCGAGGTAAATTTGGACAATTTATATATTTTGATATTTACAGAATCATTATACAACATGAGCCGTCGAAGATCTTATAAACAATACTTCCAACCTGGGTCAAAAGATGAGATTCCTATACAAACCCAAAAAAACTTTTTAAGACGAGTTCAACACATCGAATTGGTAATCACATGATGATTTATTTATTATAACCGAATTTACATCGGGGTGTCCGCGGTCCTTGAAAAGCGCAACAAGCGGAAATTGTACGTGGTTTCTCTTTATAGCAATAAAAGGTACTCAACCGACACTCTGCTATTTTTTATGTACTAACATTTTTTGAAAATTTCCAATAACTTTGAAATTAAATGGAATAAATGAATACTATTTAGAAAAGAAAAGACAAAAAATAAAGGAAAAAGCAAAGATCACAACAGAAAAAGAGAAATCCAAAATTAATTTTAAATTTGAAACGAAAAAAGTGAATGTCGGATGCAGAACGTTTTAATGTATGCTACGAAACTATTAAAAAAGTTGAAAAATTTCCAATAGTACATTAAGATACCAGGGCGCACAGTGCCCGTGTATCATATAGTAGTTTATGTATCGAGAACCAATGGGTAATAACATATAACACACGAGTTGTAAATACATAAATGTTATTATAGTATATTACGTCCGAGGGCGCCACTGCGCCCGAGGCCGATATGTTGTTTTTCAACACCGGCGGAGTCCGAAATGTGGAACTTACGGCACGAGTGTCGCCTTGCGGCACGAGTTCGACGTTAGTTCCACATTTCGCCGCTCCGCCGGTGCTGAAAAAATATTTGTTCATCTACAAATATCGGTATGTAAAAAATGTAAATACTATTAAATATAATCACTCCTTAATCTATAGTTTACAATCGATAAATTGAGGAGCAGAATATATAACGCGACATTTTTGTTTGTCGCTATCTCGTTTACAATACTACGGCGCATCTTTAGATACTAAAACTTTCAATTTTCAAATCAGAATTATTAAAATAAAATGTTCATATTATTAAGAATCGAATTTCAATAGCCTAGATTATGAGTTATAGATTTCATGCTTTACTATACAGTGACACTTTCAAATGAAAAAGAGTCAACTTTGTAACTAAATCTGCGCGCAAATAATATGATCAAAATTTGCGTCGTGTGATGTCCGATAATTTGCTCAAATTTTTATCAAAATCAGATTTACAGATTATTTATACGATAAAAATGAAAATGGAAATATAAGGGAGAAAATATTATCATATAGGATACATGCATTTGTTCAAAATTTGAGCAAATTTGCGGATGCCGCACGACTTCAATTTTGATCGAACGATTTGCAAACAATTTGATCAAAGTGTGTTTTCCGGAAACGAAAGTTTCACGTACGTAATAACACAATGGCCCTATATTATGTCACGCATTACCCCAAAGTATGGGTTAAGTTATGATTTTCAAGCAAGTTCTATATTGCCTTATTATTTAGAAAGTAAAACTAGAATTGTTTAATAAGGTTTGCAATATCATTGAAAGACTACAAATTGCTTTTTTAACCCTTAAACTAAATGCATCCATCTGGAATCCTTAAACATCTTGTGGGTGCGAATTTTCTTTTTGTTTTTTGACGGCAAAAAAAGGTTTACATAATAGTAATGTAATGACTTAATAAGTGTTTTTCAAAGGAAACTAGTGGGTTTGAGAAAAGCATCGTCTTCTACTCGTGTTTTTTCTTATTGTACTGCAACTCGTTTAACAATATAATATTGAAATTTACGCAGAAATAGTGTATTTTTCGGTTGGAAAATAAGCATTATCTGTTTCAGTGAAAAAAATTGTATTTTCATGACAAAGGAGCGGACAAAAGTGGAACATATCGTAGCCACGGGATGCAAAGCGTCTCGGACTACTTTACATTCCTAGGGACGAAAACTTCAATTTCTGACACACTCCTGCGTGCTGAAAAATAACATGTAACGTTCGAGCGCAGTTGCACCTTCGCAAAAAATATAATATTGTTGTTAATAAAATCGCCGTTATTTGTTGTACAAGTAACTAATTACTGTCCACTTGGAATTGTAAGCAAAAACCAGTACAATGCAAGTCGCAAATTCTTCGCATGCTAATTGGACAAGTGCGCACGGAAAGTTGATTTAAGGATTTTTTTTTAATAATGTGTGGCGTTTAGGCGCAGTGGCGCATTTGCGAAAAATATACTATATCATCTTGCCCAGCTTGCAATTTCGGTCGTTTTGCGCAGCGCTCCAATTCAAGCCGAGTGAAAGCTGAAGACTCCACTTTGATGAAGTTTGAACGCGTCAATTGTGCATTGTTAACCTTTAAATTATGCAAAATACACGCGTTCACGCGTTTTTAGTTGAACACAGCTGCAAAATTACTAATTAACTGGAATCCCTATAAAAAATAACTTACATAAAATCTTATGTCCGAATTTTATGTATGAGATCTTATATAAGATCTTATGTAAGATCTTAGAGATCACTAATAATATGCAAGATCTAACATAAGATCTTATATAAGATCTCATGTAAGATCTTAGAAATTACTGGTACAATGTAAGATCTTACATAAGATCTTATAAATGATCTCATACGCCAAATTCGGACATAAGATTTTATGTAAGTTGTTTTTTATAGGGTTCTTACTTTCATAACAGACTTCCGTTTGACATCCACTTTTTAACGCGTCTCACAACTCAGGCTATTGCGGACTGAGTAATCAGATTTTACAAAGCTGCGTACAAATGCCGCGCATTTTAAAATATCTCTGGTGCAAATTCGCACCCAGCTGGTGTTTGAGGGTTAGAAAAATATAAAAAGAATATTAGCCCAAATATGATCTTTCAAAGTTAAACTCTGTTTTTTTGTCACAATTATCCCAGTTGACCCTATATTCATTTGTATAATTACTTCTGAGTACTACAAAAATAATATAAATCAGAAATTACAAATGTCAATTGTTCGAAACATTTAACTTTAAAAATATACGTTTTTTCATTAACAGGAAGAGGGGCAATCTATGGAACTTACTACGGCTGCAAACGAGAAAACATCGGAAAGACTAGACAGAACTTCAAACCCTAAAGCTGAAGAAAGACAAGTTGAAACTGCAAATGTTGGAACGGACGAAGGACAAATCGAAGTTCTTAATAATAGTAACGATGATAACAAATCAATAAATAGGAATGAAAATGAAAGTGAATTGCAGTCTAGATATGATTATCAAAAGGAAATGGAAATTGAGATTTCAATGAAAGCAACGGCAAGTTAACATTTAATAAACTTCTTAAGATCAAAAAATTATCTAGAACCCAAAGGGATACACATCGAAAGTAAAGCTTAAACCGGAAGTATAGATCGCGCAGTGCGATCTTGGTTTTCTATCTTTGTTCATCGCTTGAAAAGCGATCTGTAAACAAAGAAGGGGAAACCCAGATGAATCTGCGCCCTCTTCAAAATCTATTGGGACGTTTGAATAGCAATATGTATCATACAAATTATATTTGTGACCTTGTATTTCTTTTGGCATAATAACAAATGCTCTACTTTAGATGAATTTGTTTTTGTTTTCATCTAGGCCAAAATAACTATTTCTAATGTTTATCTGATATACCCTATGTTATTATGAAATATTACATTATATGATATTGATATATTAAAGAGCTGAAAAACAAAACTGGCCAAGTCCAAAAGAATAAAAAAAATACAATATAGTACGAGCGGATGAAAAAAAATCGGGGCTAGTTTACAAACTTTATTTAGTAAAAAAAAAAAACGGTTTCCTCCACGAAATTTTAACTTCCATAGTTGATAAACAAATTTGTGTAAAGTCCTTTAAAAAAACCACCCACCAAATCTAGAAAATTAAAAATCAAAACCTGCATTATGAACGATTATCTAATTTTCGGGTTTGTTCATATAATTTGTTTACAGAGTTAATTCGAAAATTTGATTTTATATTGAAAAAAACTGTTATATAAAACCCGTCAAAATTCTATATTTTAAAACCCGCCAAGTCCAATTTTATTTCGAAAATATATTCCTGATAAATGAAGCCAAGTATCTAATTAATCATTTAAATTTTAATAATAATTTGCGATAAATTTTAAATAGACCAATTGCAGAATTTTTATTATTGCTAAGTGCAAAATAAAAATTGTTTTGGTTTTTTCCATAAAATGCGAAATGTCAACTTAGTGTACTTCATTACTTCACTTTTCATATAATTCAACTATGTATGGACGTTAATTAAATACAGGAGAAAAAATTATTGAGTTTATTGTATACATAACTTTATTACTATTAACTTAATTCAGTTTAACTATTTTCGCATATTTAATTAATAAAATAATACTCACTGACGCCTCCTTATTTTGTTAGTAATGTGTTAAGTTAAAAAACAGAAGGTTAACTGTGTTCTAAGTGGGTCCGTATGAAAACATGATAAAAATATAAAAATATATGATATGATCCTATGATAAAAATATCCCAGTACGAAAAAAACCTAGTATGAAAATATTCTATACAAAAATATCCTTTACAAAAATATCCTTTACATTAATATCCTATGCAAAAATTTTCTATGCAATAATTAATATAATGCACAGTTAATAAAATGTCCAAAACATATCCTTAATTTAAGATACCAAACATCTTAATTTAAGATACTAAACGTCTTAATTTAAGACACTAACTTTTTAATATAAAGACACCTTATATAATACCTATAAAGTATCTTCAGTTATGAAACCAAAGTCTTAATTTAGGACACCAACGTTTTAATATTAAATACCTCATATAATATAAGGAATCCTAATTTAAGATACCAAACATCTTAATTTGAGACACCAACGTTTTAATATAAAACACCTTATATAATATAAGGTGTCTTAATTTGATATACGAAACGTATTAATTTAAGATACCAAACTTCTTAACTTAAGACACTAAAGTGTTAATTTAAGACACTGACGTTTTCATTTTAGACAGTAACGAATTAATTTAAGACACTAACGTCTTAATTTAAGATACTAAACATCTTAATTTAAGACATTAACTTTTTAATATAAGATATCCTGATTTAAGATACCAAACATCTTATTTTAAGACACCAATGCTTCAATATAGAACACCTTATATAATATAAGGTATCTTAATTTAAGATACAAAACGTATTAATTTGAGATACCAAACGTCTTAATTTAAGACACTAAACGTGTTAATTCAAGATACTGGCGTCTTCATTTTAGACAGTAACGACTTAATTTAAGAAACGAACGTCTTAATTTAAGACACCAATGCTTCAATATAAAACACCTTATATAATATAAAGTATCTTAAACTAAGATACTAATCGTATTAATTTATGATACCAAACGTCTTAATTTAAGGCACTAATCGTCTTAATTTAACACATCAACGTTTGAATTATAATATAAGATGGGAACCGACGAAAGTGTCCTAAACAAAAATACATTGACAAATGTATTTGCACGCAAGTTTGCATTTAGTTTTGCTTTGCAAAACTAAATTTTGCATTATTTGTAAGATGACAAAACTGTTAGTTTGGTTATTCCGTGTTTTCAGGTTTTTTGAGGATATTTTCGACCTAAGAAATTTTTGCATTTATAATATTTTCGACCCAGGATATTTTTTCGTCTAGGATATTTTTGTTTAGGATATTTTCATACTAGGATATTTTTTTTAAGGACATTTTCGTCGGTTCCCTTTCTAAGTATTTCTCACAATACGTAAACTGAAATTGCTTATTTGCGTCACTATTAGATTTTGGAAAATTGTACTTTTTCCACTAATTGTGACAAATATCATGTGGAAAAAGTGTTACAAAGTAGAAAACTCGTCTTATGACAAGCACTCGATTTTGGTTCATGCTGTTAATTTTACACTTGTTGCCAGTTTTCTACTTTGCGTTCCCAGTTGCACAATATACTATTATTTCGTAAAATTTGTATATTATATTATTTTTATTTCATATTTTTGTTCCAGAATAATAAAAAAAAATTAGAAGAAGCTAATACTGAAGACAGAGAAGAATTGAATGAAGCAGGAGATACGGATAGCGACGACAGTGGATCAGAAAATACGCCTTATTCGTCCTTGCAAGAATGGCTGACCGACCAGCCAGTCGTTAAAATTTCTCTATCAGTTAGAAAAAAGGATCTTATAGTTCAAATTTTGAAACATGCAATACTCTTTAAATCCTCAAAAACTGAAATTGTAGCCTTAATGAAACTTGTTAATACTGCGTTTCAAACGACGGTGCTGCCAGCTTCGAATTATTTTGTCGATAAGTTGTTCAACCCTGACGTTAATTTAAGTTATCACGCAACGTGTGATAAATGTAAATCGTATGTTGGTTCTTTTGAGAAAGGGCAACGTGAAATAATCTGTTCAAACTGTGAGGCGAACATTCACCTGACCGAAGATTTTTCCAGTTGTTTCTTTGTTATTATCAATCCAAGTGATGACATTAAACATTTGTTAAAGCTTCATAGTGCATATTATACAAATGTTATTGAACATAGGCAACATGAACGTGATACTTTCGAAGACATTTACGATGGTAATATGTATAGAATATTTGTAAATAATTTACCTGAAAATGTAAAAAAGAGTTACGTCACATGCATATTCAACACGGATGGAGCTCCAACGTTTCAAAGTTCTACAATGTCTATTTGGCCGATACATCTGCAGATTAATGAATTACCAACAAAAGAAAGGCACCAATCAACGATATTAGCCGGATTGTGGTTTGGTAAAACAAAGCCTGTTATGAATTCTTCTTTACTTCCTTTCATCAAACAATTTAATGAACTCTCAGAAGTTGGTCTGACATGTGACATTGGTGGAGAAGAACGATTGATAAGACCTTACTTGATTTGCTCTTGTGTAGATAGTTCTGCACGCGCTCCGATGCAAGGAATCCATCAATATAACGGCAAGTTTGGATGTAACTGGTGCCTTCATCCAGGGAAGTATAATCTGGCTTCTAAAAGTATGACATATCCTTTGCTCAAGAACATGCCAGAAAAAAGAACTCACAATCAAGTAGCTGAAAATGTTAATTCTCACAAACAAAGAAAAGAAGTCTTGTTACAAGAAATTCAACATAAAACTGCTTTGAGACAATTGCATATCAACGGTGTAATTAGTGAGCCAGCATTACTAAATTTAAATCACTTCGACATAGTTTTAGGCTTTGTTCCAGACTTCATGCACAACGTTTTGCTAGGAGTCACTAAGCAATTCATGAAATATTGGATTACCTTCCCCAGAAGTAGTACGTTCAGTATCAGTGGCAAAGTTGCGGAAATTGATAATATTCTATTACGAATTCGACCACATTCAAGTGTTGATAGGTTACCTCGTTCAGTTCAAGATTTTAAATACTGGAAAGCTAAGGAGTGGCTCAGTTGGCTTCTGTTCTACAGTGTCCCCATTTTGCATACTGTCTTGCCCACCGTTTATATAAATCATTGGTTACTGTTTGCTGAAGCCATGTACATTTTACTACAGACAAAGATAATGATCGATGAGTTGAACCACGCCAGTAGTTTGATACACTTATTTATTGAACAAACTCAAAAATTGTACGGAAAGTTTGCTATGACATACAATCTTCATCAACTGACTCACTTAGTAGAAAGCGTTTTTAACTGGGGACCTCTCGTGACGCATAATGGATTTGCTTTCGAAAATGCAAATGGTAAACTGTTGCAAACCATACATGCAGCAAAAGGAGTGAAACAACAAATTTGTCGATACATCGGATTTCAAAAGTGCTTGAATTATTTATATTCTACCCTATCCAGCAACAATGAGGCAGAAACTAATTTATATTTGCAAAAACAGAAGAAATCTTTTTCGATGGGGAACAATATTTATTTTGGAAAAATGAAAACGATTCCTGACGAACTAAAGCAATATTCGAACACGGGATACAAGCGGTTGCTGAAAGATGGAGAAATATATTCGTCAAACAAAAGCAACATAAAAACAAATGATTCTTATGCATTGTTATCCACCGGTGATTATGTGAGAATAGAATTTTTCGCGTGCGATCAGTTCAAAAATGTAGAAGTAACTTTTGTAAAATTTGTACAAACTTCTAATGCTTTCCAAAACTCGCATTCAAATCTGAAACGTGTAAACTCGATAGATGATAACAATGTTGCCATTTTTACACGTCAATTGTTAGCACCATGTGTACTTATAGAAGTTAACCACATATCTTACATAGTCGCTATGCCTTCGAGAGTATACTTTTAAAGTAATGCATCTGTTATTGGTTAGAAATTCGGCAAACAAATTTCACCTTTATGACACCCTTACTACTTTTTTTTCTTCTTTCAGTATTAACTATTGACAATCATAAAAATTAAGATTCTAAAATGTAAAAAATAAATATTTTGACATCGAAAAATAAAACCTCAAATTTATTTAGAATAAGTAGACAGTTGTAGAAAATTCGTTCCACATATAAATTAAATTGGAAATGTAAATATTTGCCAAATTTATGGAACTCAATCTTGTTATCAAACTTCTTTTATTAACGTTTCGGTGTTCTCGGACACCTTCATCAGAATATGTAATTATATGAAAGCTGACAAAATGTATTTTTGGTTAATGAAAATGAATAATATTGTCATCTTTAACATTTTATGTGTCAGTTATTATTCTGCTCAAAGTACAGACACTGCAAATATTTACATTCTTAATTTACTTAGAATAGTTCAACTCAGTTTATAATATTATATATGAGAAGAAATAAATGTAATATATTACTAACCCTGATTACAACTAAGTAGTTCTAATACACAATTGGAACTTGTAGAATTCGCTGGTGGCGCAACATTAATGAACGATCGATTAAAATCGAACTTAGCAACCAAAATGTCTTTTTATTACTTAAAATGATAAATCTTAAAGTTTTAGTTATGAGAAAAATATATATATTATTGGACAAAAATGTTTTTTTGTGGTATTTTGACAGCCATTTTTTCATAGTACGCAAAATATTCGTCAGGTTCGCATGCTATTCTGCTACTTCTGATATTATAAAAGTATCCACGAATAGTGGATATACTTTGATTCAATTGCGTGATTTCCGTCATAATCAATTTTACCAATTTTAGAGTTGAGTTTTGTATATAGCGATAGTGTAAGGATAAAAAATTTTCTTGATTCAATTTTTAGTTGCCTTAAGGAAGTTATGAATATAGTATCTCTTGGGTTTTCATCAAAAATGGCTGGCTTTTCTGGATAGCGTGGAAACT
>JABFPQ010000453.1:0-11688 GCA_022817265.1 Masnerella sp. ZL-2020
CCGTGAATGTTTTAAGTAATAAAACGTTGAATTTAAAACACTAAAAATGTTTCGAAATAAAACAAATTTTCCGAATTGAAACATTTGATGTTTTTTGTTCAGTAATTATGTGAAACACATAATCGAGTTGAAACATAAAAATGCTAAACGTTTTTAATGTTTTCAATTCAAAATTGTTAGCACATGCGCGCAATGCGGCGTTCACTTCAGTTTTGTACGTAACCTGCGTAACCTATATTAATGGGTTTTGTTTTGTTTTCACACTCCGCTTTGGCAAAATGGAAAAAGTATTTTATTGCAAAATTGAGAAGCGCTGCAAAAAACTTGTCATTGCGAAAAATGAAAAGTCTGATGTCCAAAATATTAAAAGTGCTCTTTTAAAGAGTTGCGAAAAAGATTCGGTACTTAAAAGTATGATTAGTGGAAATTTGATAGTTTTGCAATGCATGGATGAAAAGAAACAGCGATTATTGGACTTAGATGAGGATGAAAATGTAGAAAGTGGTAGTGATGTTAATGTATTATTGATACCTGAACCTGGAACAGTGTTTCCAGTGAATGAAACAGACTTACAAACGTTACTACAAAATTTTGACACGGAGGAAAAAGCTGTAAGTGAATAATTTTTGATTTATAAATTTATCATGGCGAAATTTGTTAACTGCAATGTTTATGATGAAAATGTTGACTTCATAATTTAATAAAATTGAATCACAACAATATAAATAAGATTATTAAACTCAAAGTAATATATATTGTATTATTTTATTTATTAAATTTACTACAAAAATAATTATTTAATTAAAATAAGTTGTTCAATTTAAATGTTTCTGTTATTGCTTGTATTGAAATAATCAATTAATAAAACTTAACTTTTGATTTATTTTTAGGAATCGGTAAATGAAGAAAACAATCAGCCGAACATTCAACCGTCAAGTTCGGCGAACAAACTTACTGACAACAAAGTTAATAAGAAAGAAGGGAGAATGGTCCCATTTGTTCGATACCCAGTCACTTTGCCAAAGTTACAGGGTGACTATAAGCAGTGGGCTCATAACAATCAAGTTTTTGAAAATCGGTGCAAGTTTATAGGTTTGTGGTCAGATCATTTGCTCCAACTGACGGAAGGAAATCCAACCAGTTCGGATTACAACAGTTACGCTAAAACAATTGTTACAACCTATCCAGAGTTGAAAGGCGGATTCCATGAACATGTAAAAATCGATTATTCTTTACGTCATTTTACAATCCATTTATCATTTTTATTGCTACATCTAGAAACAAAGAAATATTAGTATTACGTTGAATTTGTTAACCTCATATGCATTTTTTCAAAACTTATTTGTAAAAATAAATTGAATTAAAAATGTTAATCAGAACAGTAATATAAATAATCTAAAATTGTAATAATATTAATAAAATTAATATGATAAACATATAAATTAGAAAAAATCTTTAAAATATTTTTTTTACTAATTTTCACAGGATATTGTGAAAAGTCAAATGAGTGCTTGTATTCGTAACAAGAGATTTCGACCAGGCAAAAAAAAGCCCGCTTCTTTTACTGAAAATCCTGGAACTTCGAAAAAAATGGTTCAAATATCTTTAACAGAGTAAGAATGAACTTTCATTTTTGATAATATACATTTTAGTCTTATGAACATGATCCTTGTTAGTTTCTTGCTGTTATTGATTAATTTAAATATAATGTATTAATATAAATTTTATTTATTTTATTTGATTACATTTTTATGTTATATTCTTTTGTTTGTTAATTTAGAAACCCGGCAATAGACTATCGTACAAAAGCTTTAGAAGAATTGAAAAAATGTTAATCTGCTGAAGAATCTAATCACATTAAAAGATTAATTGGCATTACGTGTTCTATTCGACGGCCAATCATAGATCAAAAAGCAACTGTTGCTGAAATCATTGAAGAGAATCCGCATCTTGCAACATTTGCTTTAGTATGTAATATTTCTTAAATATATGAACTTATTTTTTGTAAGCCAATTCGTAATTTATTCATTATTTAATATTTCATTTATAGATAATGCATGAATTTTGTGTAATAAAAAAAATGAAAGAAGATGAAGTCTATTCTAAAATTACTGCAGGACTTGAGGCAGCTAATCTTCACTTCAAATTCGACATCAATTCCGAAGAAGAAAAAGCACATCTGTTGAAGAAAATTCATGAACATCTGGTTCTCAGTCGATTTCGAAAAATTTCGGAACCATTTATAACAATAGAAGAAGTGAGCTTGGACAATTAGACCGTAATTTAATATAAATTTTTTTGTATCGGTTTTTTCAGAAATAAATGTAATTTATCTATTTGTTTGCAGGCTGGAAAATCAACGCAGGCTTTACTTACTACTGACAACTCGTCTCCTCGTGTTGTAATGTATTACTTTGAAGGAGGAATTGCAGCTAGTTATATTATTGCTGGTGGTGTTAACGTAAAGATCAACCAACCTACCGTTTCAACAGTTGCAGCTGGAATCCTAGCAGCCTATTACGTTTGGAATCGAAAATTCCCAACAGCCTATATGAATACTTTGACTTACTTAAATCAAATCATGTTTGATGACAATAAGCATAAGCAAACAGCTGTTCACAATTTTTTCGCACTTATAACAAACCTTAAAGACAAGAAAGAAGAATCCGACAATTAGATAAAAAATTTCCAGATCTGTTAGATTACATTAAGATAACTATCATTTATTTTAAAGATTAAAACATTGAGATACATAGAGTTTAACAAAGAGATTAAGATACACAGAGTTTAAGTTAATAGAATAGAATAGAAGACTAGTTGAAATATTATACCATTTATTCAAAATAGAAAATTTGTTTATTTATTTATTCAAAATACTATTTATTCAATCAAGAATGTTTTTTATGTTTACATTATAAGGGAAAACAAAAAGCTAATACAATTTAAATTTAAAGAGTAGTAAAGATTGTTTTGTTTTAACAAACAATAACTTCTTATATCGGTTGCTCACTATTCCTCTATCCTATGAAATTAAAATTGTATTGCTAACATTCGCATTATGATTGTTATGAAGTTATGTTTATTCTATATTATATCAACTTATATAATATCCATATATTTCAAAAATATATTCGTTTACAACTTTTGTCTGTGTTCACCTAATTCAATTATCCATAGTATTCATTTCGTTCATGGAATAGTAAAATCGCATAAAGATGATTATCGCATTTATACGAAGAACTTCATGTTTGAATATTAAGTTTTCTAAATCAACTATACCGGACTCATTATTCTGTGAATCAATCAGATCATATGCATTATGAGAGTAGCTGTAAGAAGCAGTTAGCATTTCCTTGTAAACAAATAATTTTCTTTCATTAACTACAAATATTTCTTCGATTTTTCCGAATGTAGGTGGAGAATTGTCAGAACATTCCAAAAGAAGAATGGAGCCTTTGCTAAACTTGGCATTGAAGTGACGTATTTCTGGAGTTCTTAAAATGGTGGAAATTCCATGATTATCGTAATCTGCGATGAATCGTTGGATCAGTTCAACATTTGGAAGATTACGAAGAAGCACAAAATCTCCTGCCTTGACTGTATCACCATGGTATAAAATTTTCTTCGGCGGTTCACCAGGACACGTAGCATACTGAGAGCACATTCGTGTTTGAAATCTATAACTTAAGGTGTATGGCATATTTAAGAAATTTCTAACAACAGGAATGAGGGATTTCATAATCTGATGATCAGCTTCGAAGCGCATACACCATTGTTGACGTGGGGGCCCAAACAATTTGATGTACCTAGGAATGTGCATCAGAAAATGGAATTTTGGGACTGCATCGTTCGGGTACAATATGTTGAATTTGACGAAAAATACTTCAATCATATTCTGCAGCATATAAACAGTTGCAAAACTAATTTCATACGCAAGTGTAACGTTCAATATTTGAAGCAATCGCACATGGCAATCTATATTTTCTTGTATATCTTCATTATTAATCCAATCATTTAACAAAAATGGTAACGTGTAAGCCAAGCCTAACATCTGCGAAGCACTTTGTTTCAAATGGTTTTCTCGTGCAATGTGTGATATTTGGAACATTGGGTTCTTTTACGTCTTGTACATGTTGCTGATGACTGGCTATTTCCCGTAACACAAACTGATCAGTGTTATTATCATTTTTCCAATTGTCATTAGTTATTAAACATGTTCGACGAAAACGATAGGCACTTACAGATTCTTTGAAGCCACCTAATCGCGCAGATGCAGGGTTATCGCCTGCACAAAATATCAAAGACCCTTTATAATTTTTTATTTCGCTATTGACATTGATTGAAATGCCTTCGTTTTGCAGTTTAATAATATCAGAAATAAAAGGTTCTAAAATTTTAGAAATGCCATGTTTGTTCATAGTAGATGCATTAACTACACCATATAATTGATTTATGAAGTTTTTCGAACGACATCTTGGATCTATATTTGCTAAGCTCCAGTAAAAGACTCCTAGTTTATGTTTTTTCGCATTTGCTCCTAGAACATTTGCAGCGCCGAATTCATCAAAATAAAATATTATGGCAAGGGCCTTTGGGTTATTTCTAAAGAAATCATTCTCTTTGTAGTATAAACCATCTAAGATACTACGATAAACGTTATCGTTATTTGGCACTTGATTTTCAATATTTTTCCGAATTTCTTCATTCTTCAGTAATGTTTCCAAACTTTGTAATAGTGGAACGGTGTATACAAAATCTTCCTTGAAAACTAAGTCGAGACCTCCATTATTTCCAATCCAAACTGGACTTTTCCCAACCGAAATCTTAACTTGTTCAACGAAGTTACATTTTTCTACTACAAATTTATCAAAAAGATATTTTGTTCTTAAAGAATTTAATGATTCTTGTATTCCAGATTTATTCTGAAATACTCTTCTTAATGCAACAACGTTAATTGAATTCGTATCATTATCAACATGTTCTTCGAGAAGACTCTGGAATTAAATCATTTTATTTAAAAAAAAACATAATTGTAAAATGTTAATTATTTTCATTCGTATTATAAAACCTTATAAAATGTTAAGCATAAAAGTTTTTCTATTTAATTAATGATAATAATTACATCAAATGATATAATATGTTACCAATAAGTGTGAATCGTGTATGTTTATGATTTCAGTGGCTCCATTAACTACGTGCGAAATGGCAGTCGCAGATATTCTGCACGACTCTCGCAGATTTAATAAAAATTGTCCTGCGTACCATTGCAACTGATCTTCCCCAAGAACTGACATTATATTTGCTATATAAATTAATAAGATTCATAAAATACAACATATTCTATGTAATAATTGCTTTCATGCACAAAATATTTTTTACAACTAGGGAGCGGACAAAACTAGAACTAATTGTCTCCACGAGATCCAAAAGCGCTTTCGGGCTTCGCCCTCAAGCATTTTTGATGCCTAGGGACAAAAAGTTCCACTTTTGTCCCGCTCCCGCGTGATAAAAAATAACTTTGGACGCTCGGGCGCACTAGCGCCCTCGGCTAAAATATACTATTATTTTCCTAAATCTTTCAATATTAAATCATTCCGATATCTTCTAATTTTATCATCAAATTCTTAATTGTATTTATTGAATAAATTAAAACTTATATTTTCAAAATATATACTGATAAATTTAATTAAAAAATTCATATTACAATTTTTTTATTCATTGTATAATTCTATGTAGTCATATCACCTTCATTTTCATTATCTTCATTTATAATTGCTATAATCTTCCTGCGCAGCTGGAAGTATTGGTTCATCCTCAATCATTTCTTCGCGAACTATCATACGATTCATACGTCTATTTCCATGTTGTTTAAAGACATGCTGTTTAAATGAAGACCATTTTCTATACGATGAACCGCATTCTGTACAATTGACGTGAAACCGTGGATCGTTTTTATGACTTCTAATTATATGGTTAATCAAATTTTCGTGATTAACTGTTTTAAAAAAACACATGGAACATTTAAAATGCTCCATTTTTAAAATTGTGAATTCGGTTATGACAGTTTAGCGCAAAACAATGTTTCTAGTTGAAACGTTTATGGTGTTTCAAGGAAACGTCATTACATGTTTTAAAAGTGACTACAGAAACACGTGTAAATGTTTCAAAAGTGACTACAAAAATGTTTCAAAGCGAAACACCAGTTTTGGCAGTGATTTTTCCATATTTGACAGTTGTACAAAAACAATGTTAAATTTAATATTTTAGAATGTTGTCACTTAGTTTAACCGATATTTTTGAGTTTGTGAAATCTAAACTTTCTGTAAGAAATGTTGTTGAAGGCGAAAAAGTCATCAATTCCAATTTTATTGTGATGTGTGGAAATGACAAAGTAGTAGTAAAATTTATGCTTTATGTTTAAGAACGAGTGGGTTAACATCCGAACCACACATAATAAATGGCGTGTTTTCTTTCAACAATGATAAAGTGACAAAGATTGAGTTTATTTACGAAATATTTCCCCTTTTTTGGAAACGACAACTCAGGATTCTTCGCTTGTGTACTGTCACATCCACTAACAAAACATTTCTTCCGATTTTCTCTTTGTTTAACGTTATTGTCAGTATTCATTTTTTTCGCTTGAAAACACTCATTTACCGTTCCAAATGAGAAAAACAGGACAAAAACAACAATCGCGTCAAATGACAGTGTGTAGTACGGCGGCCATGATAATTAGTTCAATAAAAATCCGCTATGCGCGCATGCTATTCTGCTAGTCTCAATAATATTTGAGAACAGTAATAATAACAGAATTAAATGTTTATATATAGGTAGTTTTAAACTACCAAGTTTACATAAATGCTTTACAGAGTCGTGAAACAAATCAATGACTGTTTGGTTTAAAAAAATTTAGTTAAATTTTTTTATTTTTATCATTTTAATTTTGGTTTTTAATAAATATTAGACATTTGCCATGTGAATAAAAGTATTTTAAATAAAGTTATAATGAAAAAGTAAAAAATCACTTCAAAGTAAAGGAGTTAGTTAAAATTTCTTTCATTTTTATTTTTATCATTTTCAATAATCTTTAAGAATTAATAAAAGTGCACTGTTTTGATTAATATGGATTGAATGAACTTTTTTTTATCCTGAGATCATAAAATATATGAAAAATAGTATAAATTAAAATATATGCAAGTTAAAGAAAAATTCACTTGCATTTAAACATAATCTTTTTATTAATATTTCAAATCTAAACTTTAAATATTGTGAACAAAAGAGTTCAAATTTAAATAAGCTAGATTATAGAAAATTACAAATATTTTTATGGTTAAATTTTTTTTTATTTCGAATACCAAGATAATAATTGAAGAAATTTGAAGAAAAGATGTGAAAAATGGCTAATATAACAGAAAGTATACCTTAGCAGGTGATGGTCCCCTTACAAGAGGAGGTGGCGCTCGGTTTTTGGGACTAGCCCGAGGCTCCTCTTCTTGATTAGCCGGACCCGCCTGTTTGGCCAAATTGCGTAGCGCCGCGGCGAAGCTGCGACTATTTTGTTGGGTTCCAGGACCCGGCCCCGGGGTGTGAGCTTGAGGTAGAACTCCGGTGCTCGGTCTGTGCGATTTGCCAATCGAGGCCGGTTGCGCTTTGGTGCTGGCTGTTTGTAAACCTGTAATCAATCGCAAACTCTCATTCAAATGATTTATATTGCGCAATCACGCGACGTCGGCTAATTAGACATTCGCCGATCACAAGCTTTCCCCGACCATTTTTTTACTTCTGCCAAATGAATTCGTGGTAATCTGTTTACGTGTTTTTATTTGCGGTCACGCACTGGGTAATGAGTTGGATAATTAAATCATTATCTCGAACGTTAACAATTATCTAGTGATTATCTAGTTGTTGGGTATAGTTAGACATGTTTAATTATAAGGATTAGTTGAGGCATTTGTGTTATTTAATTAGAGGATTGTATAAGTGTGAAAGAAAATGTTGATGTTCGTAGTTGAAATATTTAAAAAATTATGTTCTAGAAAATGATTTCGACTAAGAATTTTATTCATTAAGAAATTATAAGTTTCATTCATATTTTATCAACACAAATGATAAATTTTATCATTTCTAATGAATGAATTCAGATGTAATTTTTTAATGAAATTGTTGATCTTATATCCAGAGAATTTTTATAGTACATATATTTTCGCATAAAAAATTGTACAGAAGAGTCAGAAAGTCAATTTCACAAATAAACCAGTTTGTATGGTATACTTTCGTAGTTTTTTCACAGTTTGTATAATAAATAATGATAGTATCACTCTTAAAACTGGTTAAACTAAAGTGTCTTAAGTTGACACTTTTAAAGCTCCAGTTTTAGAGTGTAGAAAGAGCAATAATAACACCAGATTTTACTATAAAAATTGGTATTAATTCTGAAATTTAATTTCTGTCATTTTATTACTATTTTTTATAGGATAATATACTGTAAGATTTTTCTGGGTGTAATAATAATAATAGTTACTATAATTTAATATATCAAAGTTTTTGCTAATATTTATAGGGTATTGGCACCGGTTTTCATCACAATGTGTCAAAAAGAGATAGATATATACTTTTCAATGTTAAATATCGAAAACTGATGCAACTATCTTATTAGTTAAAAAATATTGTGGTTTTTATTAAAACGTACTTTTTTCATTGAATTTTGATAGTCAAAATAGTTTTCATTTTTTTTAATAAGCTATAGTTTTCAAGAATATTTCATGTCAACATTAATGAAACTTATATTCACTTGAAATAATAATAAATTCAACCATAGAATTTCAAACTTTTATTTCCTAGCCAAGACCCTAATAGGGTCAATGCACCAGTGTATTATGAACACTTAAGAATCAGCACCAGTGAATGAACGCTTATTTGAATAACATTTTCTGTCATTGTATTTCAAATGCAGTGTTCATTCACTGGAACACTTACCCTAACACAAAGCATTTTAAAATATATTCTGAATATTTTCCGGAACAAAGATCGTCCTAAGAATATTTTGGAACATACTGAAAATATTTTGTGTTACTAGGCAATTTGAATTTGGACTAAAAAAATCTTGAGAAAAATTTATTAATCTTCCCTGAGTCCTTTAAATCTTTACTCAAAAACACTGCTATGAAATTATATACATATAACTATTTCTACATTTTAAAAACTGGTGTTTTATTTTAAAACACCAAAAGTGTTTTGCAATGTTAAAAAGATAGGTTATATTCAAAACGTTTTTAGTGTTTCAATTTTATCCCTATCTATTTAACATAGTAAAGCACTTTTGCAGTTTTAAAATAAAACACCAGTTTTTAGATTGTAAACGAACCACATTAATCCTAATCATGAAAAACCATTTCCAAAACGACAGTGCTGCCAACTAATTTGCGCATGTACGTCTAAAGCGACATCTGGCGGGAGCTCATAAAGCCGTGTAATCCCCGGCACAAGAAGCCAAAGGGGAGGCCTTATCGGTATAATTGGGCGACAGGATAGCGGGCCTAATCCTTGAACGATGAGTCTCGACCGGAAGCGGCCGTAAATTGATTAACGCGCGTGCGCGCAAAAAGCGGAAGCGCCGCTAACTAGCCGCTCTTTCTCGCTCGCCGGCTATCTTTGTGGCGGCGCCAGGGTTGCCATGGTGACCGACTGTAAGCCGCTTAAAATCAGCCACCCTCGGTGCAATCTCCTCCTCCGCCAAACAGGAGTCAACTCGCGCTTCTTCCCACTTTTTACCAAACCTCCCCCTCCCCCCTGTTTCCGCGGCGAGACACTCAGCGACACTTATGCAGACTGCAAAAGTCTTAGATACCAGGATACCGTTATTCGGTGTCTTTGGCTTTGATGACTGCGATTGTTTGGGATGAAAATTGGTAGAGGGGGTTGTTTATGGATGACAGAGGTGTGAAAATTGTGGTGGAGGTTCATTTTAGGTTTGTTTTGGGGGTTCTATTGAGTTAGAAGAAAGGGTTTTTGTGAATAATTAATTTAGTATCGTGAATAATAATATTAATTAAAAATTTTATTATTCTTTGACGAGTTCTGAAAGCATTTTTAAAACATTATTGGAGTTTTGGATTATTTGTTTATTTATTACCATTTTCAGTATTTTGATTTTAGTATTTGGAACATGTTTTTATGTAGGGTCAACTGGGCTGATTGTGACATTTTGGGGTAATTTTGACACTTGTTATTTTTATGCCTAATTTGAAACAAAAATTGTAATAATTATGTCAATTCATAATCTTTAAGGTTGAAATTGTTAATAAAACGTTAACAAACGAATAAGCATGATTTTTACATTAAAACTCAATATGTCACAATTACCTTAGTTGAAGTTTAAGACGTCTATGTCTTAATTTCAGACACCAAACTTCTTCATTTAAGAGGATGTCAAAGGTCTGGGATCCCGGAGTTAGGGTGTTTTCTAATAATATCATTACTTGTTAAAACTAATAAAATCTAAATGAACTAGACGATTCTTTAATTTTGGGAAAATGTTTTTAACGCAAATCCAAATTTTTTAAATGTAAGTTGTAGCTTTAATTCGGGAAATCGTTTTTTTTCCACCTCAAAAACGACTTCCCAAAGTTGAGCTAAATTTGATTACAAATAATAGCCATTTTTTAATATGACATTGATAAAAAATGAGAAAATCGTCTAGTTGCTTTAGATTTTGTAAAATTTCCTTCATTTATGTTTAATTTAAGAAATCTGTAATGTCGGTAAGAAGAGCTTTGACATCCTCTTAAGAGGATGGTAAAGTGCTAGGTTCACGGAGTTAGTGCTTTTTCAATTTATTTAAATATTGTTATATAAAACTGAATTTAATGAGTTACTCGGTGTGTAGAATCATTGGGAGAACATTTTTGTGCAAAAAAATTGAATTTTAATTGAAGCATAAAGAAGATAAATTGGTAAAAAAATTCATTATTTAACATCTCGCATTTTTCAAGTTTATCTTGTAAATAAAATAAGTAAAGTTAAAATATTTTACACAATAATATTTACACACAATTTTTAAAATATTTTACACACCGAGTAACTCATTAAATTTAGTTTTATATAACAATATTAAAATTAATTAAAAAAGCACTAACTCCGTGAACCTAGCACTTTTCCTTCCTCTTAAGTCATTGCAACTCTGATAATAAAATTTCAAAGAATACTTTTAAAAGGAGTTAAATCTGAATATGTCGAATTTCAAAAAATGTTTAGAAAAAAAGTTACTTCAAAACATTAAACGTTTATAAACATTGTATTTTACATTAACGAATAAGTTAAAATGAACTTTGATGGATAAATTTATTTATAAATAATCAAATAGATAATTAAATCATTATAATAATTGTACTCATTTTGAGTACTACAATTAAAGATATTTGTTTCTCTCTTGTTTTATTGAATTATGAGAGAGACAAAAGTACTCAATTACCTAAAACATCCTAACTCCGTGACTTTAGAACTTTATAACGCTATTGAACCTTGTTTCCAATCCAAGTTTTGACTTCACTGTAACTTCAAAAATTTAGTTTTAAGAGGATGGTAAAGCGCTAGGTTCACGGAGTTAGTGCGCTATCAATTTATTTTAATATTTTTATATAAAACTGAATAAAATACAATAAATTATATTACTTATTAATTACACAATAA
>JABFPQ010000454.1:0-11685 GCA_022817265.1 Masnerella sp. ZL-2020
ATTTCTCCAACAGAATCAATCGAATAAAAACAGAATTTACAGGTTATGCTTTATATGTATATATTGGTATATATATTAGTTTCAGTTTATATTGTATATAGCACAGCTTGTTGGATGAATTTGTACATTTACCTAAACGTTCATAGTGCGTATTTGAAACAGGTCGAAATCAAATAATACTTTATGCAGCAAATAATCCCTTGTGGTTTGAAGAATAATACATCTATTCCCTCTTCATTTACAATTTCTACTAAAGTACTAAAACATCGTACAGTTGCCATTAGCCCATTAGGTATATTTCGTACATTACCGACAGTGCAGAAATACCGCAAATCTTTAATGGATTCATATTTCGTACCGGAAGTTAAGAATACAGTTTTAAATTTAAAATTGTAACCTCACTGGGCAAATATAAATCAATTTAAAGTTATTAATACTTTATAAATATTAAATAAAGAGTTAAGTTGTTCGATTAAAAAGTAAGTTTTGTAATAAAATGGAATCCAACTCGAAAGTAGATGTAAAAGCAAAAATTGTCGCTTCTGAAAATAAAAATATACCAAGTATGATCACTTATTTTAACATATTTAGTATAAGTTTTAGGATGTATACTGTAAGTTTTACGATATGAAGTATAAGTTGTACGATATATATTGCAAGTTTTACGATAGGTAGTATAACTTGTACGATATATACTGTAAGTTTTACGATATATAGCTTAACTGGTACGATATATACTGCAAGTTTTGCGATATTTAGTATAAGTTGTACGATATATACTGCAAGTTTTACGATATTTAGTGTAAGTTGTACAGTGTAAGTTTTATTACGATATGAAGTATCATTTGAACGATATAAACCTGAAGTTTTATGATATGAAGTATAGTTCTACGATATATGTATATAGCAAGTTTTACGATATCAATTATACGTTTTTTCCGTACTGCAAATATTATGTAGGAAGTACCATCGATACGATTTATGTTGCAAGTTTTACAATACGTATTACAAGTTTTGTGACATTATCCTAAAATTCTGACGTCTGAATTAAGACATTTTTGGTTTAAATTTTAAGTCGCAAAGTTACTTTTCATAAATGAATACGTACGCATTTTAAGATTTTGAAAATCCGTTATCTTTATTAAGACATTTGAACTGAATCATTTTCAAAAGTCATGTAAAACAATTTTTACGATATATAACAGCTTTTATGACATTTACTATAATTTTTACGATATACATTAAATTTTACGATTTATGTTTGAAGTTTGACATTACATTGCAAGTCGCACAGCAAATATTACAAGTTCTAACATATATCTCGAGTCCTAGTATGTATAGTATAAAATCGCTATGTAAAAATAACAATTCAACTACGAATTAACAAGACTTGATAATCAGTTTCCTCAGTGTACAATTACGTCACAAATAACATCTCAGTCTATAAAACACCTTAAGTGTACCAAACTGTAACCGTCTCAGTTGCAGATAGTTAAATTCGTGATGCACGGACTGTTCGTTATCCGGAGCTAATTCCGGGGCCAAAAATGGTCGGGCGGGCGGCAGGGTGAATCGCGTCGAAAGGGAGCAACTGAAACGAAGCGTTTCTCCATGGAGCACGACCCGGTGGCCCAGATTCATCGGGCGACCTGAAATCCGTGTAAATTCGCAGGGGCGAAGGAGCGGCCCGACCTAAACCGGCCCATAACCTTCGCGCGGGGCAAGCGGGGGAGGGGGGCGCGGGTCGGGGGAGGGGGCGAGGGGTGGGGCGACTTTCTCCGGTGCCTGGCGAATATCTCGCGCAGCGTTATCAGCTCGGCGTCGCGGCCGACACATTTCTCGCCCCGCGTCCTTGCCCCCACCCCGCGGGCGCCGACGCCTGGCCTCCCCCGGCGGCCGCCCCCCACCAGAGCGCCCCCCACCGCGCGCTATGTAAGCCGTCACATGTTACCCCGCGTTTCAGTCTCGCAGCGATATTCGCGAGCGACGCATCGCGTACGGACAGCTGACAGTGTGCGGAGGCAAGTGAACGGCCGAGTGGGAGTTTCATCCAGGATACACACCGACGAGCAGCGGAGCGCGCGCGAGGACCACGCGCCAGGACCAACACACACACCACCACACGCGCAGCCGCGAGTTTTGCTTACTTTTTCGCAGACACCTTTTTTTTACTTTTATACCGACGAGCCATCTCATTTGTGACGCGCGATCACCTTCGAGCATAGAGGGCGAGCGAGAGGGAGAGCGACCGAGAGAGAGAGAGAGAGATAAGCAGAGGGGAAGAGGGCGAGCGGATTTGACTCTTCCCGAATCAGTAGCGCGAGTTCCGCTGGACAGTGAACAACGGGCTCGGTGGTTCAGCCGCGCGGTTCTTCTTTTCGTACGCCAAGCGTGGTCCCAGCACTAGTCATCAGTTCACCCTTTTTAACGGAATAGATTGTATAGAAAGATTATATATGATATAGAGAGATCTATATTGCAACTGTACATACACATCATCGTCCAACGACTCGAGGATTTTAAATCGCTTTCGGGCTCCGCACCACGGCCGCTACTACTGTGACACGTGAGTATCCGTTCACGTATCGTAAGGGAACGCGCCGCGATCCTCACCTGCCAAGTTCACCGTGATTCCCAGCGCGAGCGAGTGATAACTTATCAGCAACGGTGCACCTACGGTTTTCCGACAGTGTGCCGAGTGATATCATTATGAAAATGTGCTTTTCAAAACACACGTGAAAAAAGTATTTTAATTTTTTTTTAATTTGTTAATGAAATTGATTTGCTTTAATCAATTAATTTTACGTTCTATCGATTAACCGGTTGATGTTTAATTAAATATTTAGAATCGATAGTAGTAATATTAAAATTAGTGTGAACAGTATTGGAAAAGTGTTACTATTTTTAGGTTGACGAGTAGAATATCTGAGTTGATTTAATTCACTGATATTATCAAATAATAGAATTCAAAGATTCAACCTACTTTTGCTTTTGATAAAATGTTTGAATTTGATCCAAAACAAGATCGTTGATTCAATTGATATTAATTAAAAATAAATTGTATTAATTGAATTGAAATAAAAATATTGTTTAGAACCCTTCACGATCATAACAATTCAATTACATTCACTTGATTAAATTTGCAATCCCTAATTAAAGGAAAACTACTTCGATGACATCACCTTTTCCATATAACCGAAAGTGATAACAAACCAATTAAGAATGAAACGAAGATATCGCAGAAAATTTAATTGTCTACAATGTAGATATTCAATTAAAACGAAATTCCGATCGTTCGTTAACAAAAATATCGCTTCCTATATTCGTGGTCTCGTTAGTCAAACGAAGCGCCTCGGTCCGGAACAGAAAAATTCGAAGACAAAAAAGCTCCGAAACAGTTATGTCACCGCAAGCATTGTGACCGCTGGTGCGTCTATATTTCAACCCAGCAACACGGGTTTCAACATCAACTAACGAACGGCTACGAACGCGTTTGTCATGGCTAAAAATAACGCGGAGAAAAAATTTTTTTCGAAAACGACCCGAAAAATGTCGCCGCGTAAAATTAGCCTTGAAAGCCGGCGCACGGAGAAACGTAAAAAAAGTTGGACTAAAAGTGACTGGAATGAAAACAGTGTTTGTGGTAGATAGATATAGGTTAGGTTGACATTTGAACTGTAAATAAAAATTGTTCAATTATCGCCGGAGGATAAAAAGATTGCGATTGTTGCAAAAAGTGACATTATTCGTTGTCGGAAAAGTGTAAAAAATATAGTTTTTGATTCATTTTTATCTTTTTGTTTTTTGACAGTCATTTATTTATTTATTTATTTTTCTTATTTGTTGAGATAAAAGGTCTGGGTAATTATTGATGAAATTGTTTTTTAATTTGATTAGAGTTCATTCCGTAAAAATTACAATGTGTAAATCGTATAAAGTTGTAGTGTATTTTAACATGAAGTATTGTAAATTAAATGTCTTAATTCAAGATACCTTGTGTAACAAATGTCTCATTTTCAGTTATGTGGTTCGTTTTACCATTAAATGTATATAGGTAAATTTGAGGTTAGAAATTCTTTGAAAAATGTATAAAATCTCTAAAATCTATCAATTTTTTTTAAAAATATGCTTATATTTTTATAGTATTCTTGACTAGAGTTCCAAGTGTCAAAATTTCAAAAATAAAGTGTTTATGCACCAAAACAAATTAGTTAAAATATATACTGTGATGGTTCGAAATATAAGACTTTAGTATTAGGAATTTCAATATTGGACTGACAGTAAGACTTTAATGACATAAAGTACTTTATTGACCGAAGATTAAGACTTTCGTGGTATCAGCTTGGTGTTTTTTGTGCAATTTAGATCTTAGTCGTTTTATTTCTATTGTTGATTCAAAATTAAGATATTGATTATCTTAATCTATTAATTAAATTGGAATTCATACTCTATTAGTCTAATTTTAAATGTCGGTCTGTATTAACATATCCGCAGATTAAATTTAATTTTGAATCCGGAATTCAGTCTTTATCTGGTAAATTTTCAATATTGATCTGAAATTTAGATATTAACTTTTTGAATTTGTTTATTGAGACTTTGTCATTAAATTTCCAAAATTGATTGATCACTCCAGTTTTGATTTTTGGACTGAAAATAAGACATTTGTTGTTTCAATTTGATAGTTGAACCAAAATTCAGACTTTATTTGTACAAATTTGATCATTGGTATATGAAATTAAGACATTTGTTGTATCAATTCAATAGTTGAATCAAAATTAAAACTTAATCAGTATAATTTCGATAATTGGTCTGAAATCAAGACACTTGTTGTTTTAATTTAATAGTTGAATCAAAATTTAGACTTAATCAGTATAATTATGATCATTGATCTGAAATGAAGACATTTGTATTTTCAATTTGATAATTGAACGAAAATTCAGACTTTATCAGTATAATTTTGATCATTGGTCTGAAATTAGGACATTTTTAGTTTCAATTTGATAATTGAACGAAAATTCAGACTTAATCAGTATAATTTTGATCATTGGTCTGAAATTAAGACATTTGTAGTTTGAATTTGATAATTGGTCCAAAATTGAAACATTTACAGTCTTAATTTCAGACTTTGAAGCATCGTAGTTTTGACAGTTCAGTTTTTTAAAATTTGACGGAAAGTAGACTTTACGCGAAGAAGCTCGACATTTATTATGACGCGCAAAAAGTAGCAAATGTAATTGAAATACCGCTGATTAAACGATGACGATTGATTTCACTAAAAAGGCAGCCTCGACGGCGTTATGTAACGTCACGGCGAAGGCAAACGGCGCACGCGAAAAACTGAGCCTATCGTCTCGGTCTCTTCGACCGACCGCTTCTTTTGTTTTTCTCGTGCGCTCTTCACACGTACTCAGATTTCACGTAAAGGCACGCGACCGCGCAACTTTTTCGTGCTAACGCGCGGCTCGATTACAGCGCCGGAGCCGCCGGATCGTCGTATCAGCGCAGTTGATGGCTCATAAAAAATGTTGCGAATGCAGTTTCAAAAGAATTATAACTTGGCTTTTTATCGATTCTCCGCTTGTTTCCTGTAAAGTATAGCGAATGGAAACACGTGTATTCTGTACGTTTGAAAAATTAACGCGCAAAAGCGATTGCTTTTATATTTCAATTTCCTTTGCTCGGTATGAAAGTGGAATTTTTTTTTTGTAAATGTTGCGTTTTTTTATTGTAGATCGCGGTAGACAATAAGATTATTTGGTTGCTATGTAAAAATTATGCAGTAAAATTTTGTTCGTGTTTGGAACACAATTTTTGATCTGTTTAAAAAATTTCAAATTTGTTGTAGCAATGTAAAGTTTTTCGTGTTTCGTATTAGGTTTTTATTTCATACAAAAAGTTCAAAATTTTATTTGTTAGTGTGAATAATTCATGTTTCGAAAAATTTTTATTTCGTATAAACAAATTTCAAATTTCGTTGGTAGTGTAAACTTTTTAATTTTTCCATAAAATGTTTATTTCTTATAAAAAATGCTTAAAATGTTTATTTAATACAAGGTGCTTCGTTTTTTACATCAATTTTTTGTTTCGAATGAATACGATTCGAAATTATGTTTGTTGACATAAAGTGTTTCATACTTTCAATAAAGATTTTGTTTCACGCGAACAAAATTTCAATTTTTCAATCAGCATGAAATATTAAAAAAAATTGTTTGTAGTAAAAAATTTCACATTTTTTAGTAAATAGAAATTATTTCACATACATATTACAATTTTGAAAATACCTTCACATTTTTCCTATAGTGAAAAAATATGAAAATTCTGAATTCTCATACGAACAAATGTATCGTCGAACAAAATGAGCATAATGCGTTGCACATCATGATTATTATGAGAATCGATAAAAAATAATCTCGCGATACGTCGATATGACAGTTTACATAATAGTCGAAGTTATTGTTCCTGTATGCATCGGTGCACTTTTTTGTCGGCGCTTTTCGTCAGACCATTAAACAAGCGATCAATGTTGCAACGCGTTTTCAACATGAGCGATTGTTTGAAATCACGAGCGACGCAAGATCACATGACTCACGTCAACAAACAGGTTTATTAAGATTCGCTCGATCCGGCATTCATGAATTTCATTACTTTTTCACGCGGTTTGTTAATCGCCGATCAAAACCGAAGTTTCGATCGAAAAAGAAAGGACTCGCGCCATTGTTTATTCCGACCACGAAAATACCTTTTTTCCATCGCCGCACTTTTTTGACGTCACTTTATTTCCAGAATCGCTCCGAGCACTTATTTCTGTTTGTGCATTTATTTACCCGTGGATATTTTTATCCAGCCTTGTCCGAATCACGGTTTATTTCGAGACTTTTTTCTCTAATGACGTATCAAAAGTTGAGATCTAAATCGACTGCTGCCACGTCGGTTCGTACCACTTCTGCTCATGCGGACGTTATTAACTTCATTTATCACCGTTTACTTAATGATTGTTCGGGATTCGTGACACACTTGCTGGAAAATTCTAGACTTACCTTAGTTCGATGGTAAATTCCTCTTTTCGTTTACCAAATACAACCAGTCTCTTTATTACGGTTTTCTTGAATCAAATGTTAGGTTAACGCGAAACAGATCAATTCTTCGGTGAAAGAAGAATTTGCGACGTGTTCTAAAACAGGAAACTAGGGCATTCACTGTAAAAACTGTTTTTGAGTCAACATTTGGAATCTTCCATCATAATGAAAAATTGTCAGTCAAGATTTATATATTTTCTTTCAAAGTGTATATCGTGACTAAAAATTATTGTTTTGAGAGTAGTAATCTATATATAGTGAAACATTGTTAATAGTGAATAATTTTTTATGTTCAATAAAAGTATGGCATATTTTACCTATGGTTTTTAATAAATAACTACAATCCGAAAATTGAGTGGCTTATTTTTTTAGTTTAGACATTTTCAATTTATCTTTTGAAAATATATGTCTTGAAATAAGACAAATTTTTGTGTCTTTGTGACAAAAGTATGCTTAAAACTAAGATACTAGTTTTTGTAGTGTATATTTCCAATATTAAAAAAGTAGTTTTCGTAATTGTTTGTCACATTCTGAGGTTAAAAATAAAATGTTGACTCATTTTCGGAAGTAATTGTTTTAATCGATCTGTTCGATTTTCTTTTAACCCTTTAAAGACGAAAATAAGAAATATCTACTTGAGGATATAGTGTTTTCTGAAGGCAAAATTAACTTAATTGAAATTTTGATATTTTTTCGATTTTTATTAAACCTTATATTATTATAATATTCAAAATATTACCGAAACTAGAAATATAATTAATATTAACTGTCTATACATATTGTAAAATGAAGTTTTTAATCAATGTTGCCATATAACAGCATCCGTCCTTAAAGGGTTAATTACATTTTTTTTAATAAAGAAAATTAATTTTTCAAGTAAATTTATTCTATAGTAAAATACTACAAATGTTGATAATTTGTTTACAATTACGATGATAAAGTTTTTCGAATGGAAATAATTATTTTTGTGCAAATGTGATAAATTACTTTGAAGATATTTTACTTAACTTAAAGAAAAAATGACTTAAATATAAAGATACGCAGCGAAAATAGTATTTTGAAGTAAACAAATAGTTTAACAATTCAACCTATAACTGTAAAATGAAAACTCCATTTATTTTGTAAAGTTAAATAAAAAATGTTTTAGAAATTACATTTTTATCACTCAAAAGTTACTGTCTTAAAATTGGTGAAAATTGAAATTTAATAAACAATTCAAAAATCAATGATAAATTATTATTAATACATGCAAATTTTAATCTCTACTCCTAAAAGTGTGAAAATCGAAACTCCCAAATTTCAATTTTCTAAAACATTTCCAATTGTTAATTAATATTCGCACTCCAATTTCATTTCCTTACCCCGATTTTCAACTCCGAAAACTCCCTCTCGTCGATTAATTTACCGGCCTTTTTCGTCGTAAGGCCAAAAGTCGTCGTGATATTTTTTCATTAGGTTCATTTGGAACGACGCGCGGACATTTTTCTATTAGACATCCCCGTGCGTAGCGTCCCCTAAAAGCGCGCTCGGACAATGTTTTGCGGCATAACGACCCAGTTGGAATCAATTCGAAGAGGCCATCCCGTCATTACGGTTTTCTATTTCTGCTCGCCGAACGATCGAATCGACTGCTACTATCAAACGTGTAGTCGGCACGCGATTGGCGAGCGCACGACCCGTAAAGTCGTAATGACACGACCTCGCGCGGCGAAACGATAATGAAAAGTTATGATCAAACCGACGGAGTTTAGTTTATACGTAATGTACTGTAGTTCAAGGTTACTTCGTTGTTAATTAATCGCCGACTAGGTCGAGATATTCGACGACGACTTCCACGCTTTTATTTTACCAATTAAACTTTTCCCTCGATACAGGAAATGAACTCCGTTGTATATATTAATTATTTTATCAATTTAATTGTTAACAATTAGATGTAAATTTATTTTGAATAAATTTGGGAATTTGATAAAAGTTGGAAAAATATTTGTTGTTAATCAATTGCGCATTTTTTTTTTTTTTGAGAAGGTAGATATGAAAACAAAAAATTTTAATTTAAAATTATTACCATTTTGAAATTATAAATAATTAATTAATTTCTGAAATCTATTCTTGTTTTGAGGTATTCAAAAAAGCTAAAAATCAAATCTTGCCTATAGTTGTAAAAATTTGCATTTTCTTTTAATTAGTAAATACGTTAAAAAAACACTTATACGATTTTCTTAGTATGTTTTAATGAGACGAAAAAAATTAAAACTCAACTTTTGGCTATTTTTAAAATTTTCAAATTTATCATAAAAAATCGAAATAACGTTTACTTATTCCTCAAATCACATAATTTTTTCGAATAATTTCTAACCAAAGTTATCACATAATCATTTTACTAATTCATAAATTATTAGACTTTTTTTATTAAATACAAGTAAAAAGATAATTAATTTTGAAACTGTTCTAATCTACAACAGTTTTCAATTTCTAGTGCGATAGAGCGATAAAAAATCAGCCACATTTCGATGTCGCCACAATGGACAGCTTTGAACGGAATTGAAACCTCGTCTGACGTATCGAGTGACTCGCCTTTTATGTATTACACTTTTTGACCTTTCCCGTGCATTTACTTGCGTATTATTTCGCTATTTTCGATACGCTCGCTGGATACGAGACGGAACCTCATTCTGTCACACGAACTAGTCCTAACCCCTTTTGAATTTACATACATTACCGCCGAAGTATGCAAATGTGAAAAAACGTATAATGTTGAATTAATTTCCTCTTTGTGAAATTGACTCTACATGGACCGGAGATAATTCCCGTTGGTACATTCATTTCACAATTGTACGTGGAAATGTACAGAGGAAAATTTGCAAGCGATATTTTTGGAGATACTTTGTATGGGAAAATAATGGTCGGGAGATGTGTTTACGGTTCGTTATGTCAGTTTTATAAAAACAAGATGGGTAAAGAGAATATTCGAAATTGTGAAAATGATATGATTTTTTTATTATTATTTTTTAAATATGCGCATTTTTTTAATCGTTAGGGATTCTTTTCATACAGTTAATCGTTTCATATTTCTTAATCGAATTTATATGATCTTCATTAAAAACTACTTTGAACTTGATAGTTGTTATTTGATTAGTGAACATTTTTTTCTTCATACTGAAGAATTGTTGACATTTCCGTTGAATAATACATACCATTAATTTTTAATGACATAACTTATATGCAAAAAAATTGAAAATTGTTTCACAATGTTTCATTGATTAAACGTTTACTAAAAAATTTTCTTTGTGAATCATTGGTTAAATTGTGAAGTTTTTCTTCAATAGCCAACTCATTGACGTGTCCATTGTTTAAATAATGTTAATGTAAACAATAATTTGAATGAAATTAATTAGAAAATGATTTTATTCAATTGTAAATGATAAAACAATAATAAAATGAAGAATTTTAATAAAATTGTAACAAAACTTTTTTACTACAATTTATTTCAGTAATTTTCATAGCTCCTATTTTTTACATACCGTATTTCAGTCATTTTGACGCGAAATATGAAATATTGAGGAAAAGAATATATTTTACTAGAATTGTATTTAAAAATGAATAATTGTTATTACCAATTATTGTATAATTAAAAAACCTGCAAATAATTTAATCAATTTCATTATGGTTCATTAACCTAAATTCAATATTTTTACCCTATAATTTATAAGTGCTGCTTGTTGTACAAATTTGCTATTTTTGTAGAAACTCCTCGCTCGTTCATACCTTGACTTAAAAATAGTATTTTAAAAGTGCATCAATAATGGAGTCATAAATCAAAACGTAGCTTATTTCCTCTTCTTCGTTTAAAAATTGTTTCATAATGCATTTTTTAGCTTCGACATTCAAACTACTATTTTGAGTCAACATTTACATTCTTGACACTTTTTTACATAAGTGGTTTGAATTAAGATATTATTGTCTTAAAATAAGAGGTTTTGTGTCTAAAAGTAAGACACTGAAGTTTTCACATAAGACGCGGGTTTTTTAAATTAAGACATTTTTGTAGCATAATTTTTTAAGTTATAAAAACAAGTGTCTTATTTTTAGACTTTTGGTTTTTTCTTTGGTTCAAAAGACACAATTATTAGTGTCTTATTATAAGACATTTTTCATGTCTTGTAGTGTAAAAATGTCTAAAAATGAGACACTTGTTTTTAGAGGGTAAAAAGCAGTCAAAATTTAAAATAATCAATTAAAAATTATATATTTATTTTCAAAATGTTATCAATAATTGTTTTCGAGAAAAAATTGTTAATTTCGTAATTGTTAAAAAATCTGTCATAGAAATTGTGTTGAAAAGTGTTGATTCTATTCTTGAAAAAGAAACCCCTAGACAAATTTCCTACACGCGTAGAAAAATGATGCTATTTTAAGACCCAAATTATGGTGCTAGTTTTCTATGTAATTTTGGTGCTAGTTTTCTACCATTTGCACGGAAGACTGTATATCATGTGCGCCACTTATCATTTGCGCCACGAATCATTTGCGCCAGTCCAAACTTATCATTTGCGCCAGTTCATTTTCATCATTTGCGCCAGTTGATTTTCATCATTTGCGCCGGTCATTA
>JABFPQ010000455.1:0-11670 GCA_022817265.1 Masnerella sp. ZL-2020
TACATAAAATTAGATCAATAATATATTTTCATGAATAACAATCGACGCAATTACAATGTTACTGTTATCTAAATACTGCTAGTATTTTTTGTTACAATACCATGAAATATTTGTTATTGCCCGTTAGTCAAATGGAGTTATTTCGCATTCATTAATTAAATATGAGCTGTAATCATCTACAATAATGAGGTACAATGTTATATAATATCGGAAATTCAATTTCGTAATCGTTTGTGCAATGAATTTATATTTAGCTCAATTAACGTTTATAATTGAAAATGATTTTGCTGGAATTCTCACAATTCGTACCTTTTTTATTACCCCGAGGACGAAGAGAGGTTACGAAAATATTTGCACAGCGATTATATTACTGTTCTAAGAGTTATGTTACGGTCAAACGCACTTGACCCTTCTAGCAAAGTTTTAGATTTTCTGGTTTTATTTGCAACTCATATATAATTTCAAAAGTTATACATGAAATAAAAATCATATAACTGTTAAGTGTTAATTTAATTTATTTAGACATGAATTTACAAAGTCTTATATATATCAAACAACAAAATTCGTCTATCAAGGGAAAAACAATTAATAATGGGTTGATAATGTCGATTAATAAAAATCATATTCCATGTTTACAACTCCTATAAATAATGAAATTTGAAAAAGATTATTGTAGTTTTGTTAGGAATTCCAGCACAGAAATATCTCAAGTACGCAATACTAATTCCCGATACATTTTCTAAATAACAGTCGCAGTTATTAATACGAAAATTCCAGCTGATTCGAGATAACATGTATTGAAAAATGTATTCGACATTAAAAATAGCACCGTTGCGTTCAGACTTACACCAACTTATACATTACAAACTGTGGTGAATAAAATTCCAATAATAAAATTATATATATTTTAAAACAGGTTGAATTTTTTAAATACAGGTTGAATGCGAAACGCGAAATAATCTCAGGCGTTTACTATGGCTGCAGTCATTTAATTGAAATTCCCGCATCGCATTTTCTGTTACAAATAAATGCAAATTGAACGCAAATAACAAAATACCGAAACACGTAAAGAGAACGCGAAAAAGTATACTAAATTGCGTGGAAGAGTAAATTTATTGGAGACCTCGATTAACAAATAATAAAATATCCGACAAATAATCGTGCAAAATGTAACAGAAAAAGGGCAGCCTTTTGATCTGAACGTTGCCGTTGAATTGGATCGTGAATTGGCAAATAACGGGCATTTCCTCGCAAAAAAGGAAAAATGTTAAGCGTCATTTTTACCCGAACGACGTACGCGTGGTTTGTCCAATTCGGCGTGGCTACAATAAAATAATCCCATGTAATTTAGCAGCGCAACGTTCTCGCGTTCCATGCGTAGAAATAAGCCCGGAAACGTTCATCTGGTTGCGTTGATATGTTGCCCGAACGTATATAAGTGTCGAGGTCCTGGTGGGGTTGCCGAAACACGTGCACGTTTAGCCAACCCTCGAAGCCGCACGGTCGATAGCATAACAGTCCCACCAGCTTCCACTTGGTGCCGTTGCCATTTCCCCGATGTCCTCTTCGGGCAACCGAGCTGGCTCATCTTTTCCCTTGCCTAAAATCAGACCCTTTTTTTCTCCAGACAGAGACTTATGTTCAACGAAATTTATACGTCTTTCACAGTTTCTAACAAAATAATTATAAATAACTCAACTTCATAAACAAATCTTATACAACATTCACACTGCAAAAATTATGCCTAAAAAATAAATTACAAAAAGACGATGTAAAGTGATAAATACAAATAAAATAAGTGACATTGTAATTTGTTTCTCAAACCGGTAAATTAATGTGTAAAAATTGTACACTAAGCAAAAAAACTGATCATTTTTATTTTTTTTTATTTTGACCTGATTAAACCCCCTCCAAACCCTTATCAAAAGTGATCGGTTTTTCGCAGGTGAAAAAGTCGAAATTTGAACGAAAATAATTCATTCTTCAATACTGCATCATTTTTTCGACACCCAAGACAGTCTTTTATAGCTATTTTTCGTTAACTTCACCCTCAAGAAAACGCGCCAAACGAAATGAGAAAACAGATCGCCGGAGAAAATATGTTCAACTTTATACCTTATTACGAAAAGCAACTCTACGTAAAATCAACCGCGGAACAATGCATTGCAGGTGTTTATTTCACCACGTTTATTTCGAGTTCCTACGTTCTGATGAAATTGTCTTAGAAAATGAAGTTGTCGTTCCTTTGGATTAGGTTTTCTTCCGAGCTACACTGTTGCACAATTTCGTTTCCGCAAACAAAGAATTACGGAAGTACTGTTGGGAGGAAAAATTTCCTCTCTATGAAAACAACATATTGAGGAAAATTATAGAAAATATTTTCACGTTGGTTCGTCAAAAAATATAGATTTATACAATTATTATAATTTGGAATTTAAGTAAATATAATTTTTCAATTGTTATGTTAAAATGAGTTTTTATGTATGTTGTTGTTGTTGTTGCTTTTTGGTCCCAGAGACAAAAGTCTCTATTAAAACCACGAGTTTTTATGTATATTTTTTAACGATATCAAATATTATTATGTTTAACTTTCTCTGGGTGTATGTTTATTTTTGAGCGTGTTCACTCATTTTAATTAATACACGATATTAAATGGTCTGATGTACATCACGTCATGGAAAAGGTAATGTACAAGATACGACGGGGATACAAGTTGTGTCACGTTATCTTTGCCGTAGAATAACATAAGATAGCGTATCTTCACGAGTAATCACATAACTCGGATATTTTATAAGAGAAGTAATTTGTAAGCAAAATTATAATTATCTAAAGAATGGAAATAATGCATTCTAATTGGATAATTTCATATTAATGACTCATCAGAAAAAAAGTATTCGAAAACACGATTCATGTAAAATATAAAATTAATTACAAAAACCCGATTGTTTTATTTTAATTAAAACCTCCTCCCATGCAAAGTATACGAAAAGTCCTTGGCACAAAGTAAATATTTATAACCTATTACGCGAAATATTTCCGTGCAAAAGTACTTGGCTCTTTCAAGGCGCTTTTTAGCAGCCGAATCCATTATCCGAAAATGCCGGAATACTTTCGGATATAGTCGCACACCCTTTTTGTGGCAAATATGAAGTGGCAATTTGGCCAAGCAATGTTGGACCACTCATTTGAAAAGATGACTTGTCGCGAACGACACTGCGTCACGATGCTCCTTTTACCGCGGAATTAAAGCCATTCGCAGCGAATGTGGGTCGGTTCGTTCACACAGCAAATAGCTACGAGCTTCGGCGTCCTTTCAGCATACGTGCCAAGCTAATCCGCGTAAGCGCGGCGCTGTGATTTCCGCTCGCTTTTAGGTGCCTTCTCTTTCTTCCCCGCGTCTTTTCAAATGCAAAACGTCACTTTGCACCCAGATCGTTCTTGTATTTCGAATACCGAAGCTGTCGTTCCATTAGCACGGGTCTCGCTATATTCGCGAGACCAATTTATCAGGTTATACGAACGTGCCCTTGTTATTAGTTTTTATCTTTTTTACCGCCGCATGAACGCGTAAAGTTTTGCTTAAATGGCCTTTAGAAAATAATGTCAAGTAACATGGTTTTTACTGGATTTTCTAGCCATTCATGAGATTACCAATGTTGTAATCTATATTCAAAACATATCTGTTTAAATACTAGGGGGAAAAGTATTATATGAATGTGTCGTCACGTATCGTATATAGTAATAATTTTTTCGAAATGTTGATTTGTTATCTCGTTAAATAAAAAACTTCGCTTTTTAATTTAATATTGAAAATATTATAATTATAAATATAAAATTAAAAATTTTCGGAATTGTATCGATTCAGAGAAAAACATTTTCATACGTCTGCTATAATAAGTATACAAATTTTGCAAATATAATTTGTCTTTAAATTGAAAAAATATACCAAAAAAACACAAAATTTTAGTAAATCTGAAAACTACATTTTCACAATTGCAAAAAAATCAAATAACTTTACAAATATTTTACGTACATTTTTCAATAATCAGATTATCTGAACAAAAAATTCATTTATTGCACATAATTTGTACTATGTGCTATCCAAACATTTACAAAAATTTACAAAAATAGCAAATTTTTGCAAAATATCCAGATAAAAAAACTCGCCTGGAAATAAGGCGTTATCATAAGGATAAGTTGTGAACCACGCCATAAATTTTTTTGCGCTTGAAAAATGTATTTGACAAGTCGTAGATCATCACGTTTAAGCCATGTCTTGTACTACATCTACCCAAACGCTACTTATCACGTTTAAAAAATAGGTGTTTGACTTTTTTTATCTACATTACATCATGAGGATTTATAGAATGATAAAAATTGCAATACAAATATGTTATACGATGTGTAAAAGAGGAAAGTGGACCAGGAGACGGAAACGTGATGGACGACTATGATTTAAGCTCAAGAATAAGTGTGAAAAATACGTCGCAATTCCCGAGAGTTCACATTTTTCCAACCATTAAGGGTTATAGTTACTTTCTCTTATCGCAGTACAAAGAAAGCCAATACACGGGCTCATAAATTGAAATAAAGACGATCGCGACATGGGTAGACGTGAAAAGGGTTTTAACACTACAAAAACAGGTGTTTTGTTTTGAAACGTTTTTGGCGGGAAAACACCAAAGATGTTTTGAAAAACGTTTTAATGTTTAATTTTAAAACATATTTAGTGTTTTCCCGCCAAAAACGTTTTAAAACAAAACACCTATTTGTACAGTGAAATGATTCTGAGTGCAATTTCAGCTCTATAAGTGTTTACTTTTTGCATTGCAATTGTAAATTTACATTTCAATATGGGTAATTTACATTTCTAGTACCAAATAATAGAATTAGTAAATCTCCATGCATTACTTCACAAAACGTTCAAAAATTCAACTAAATGGAATTGACCCACGTCAATATAAAACGGTAACCTAGTTTTAAAAGTCCATTTTTAACCTCAAAACCCATTTTACTGCAAAATTTTAAAAAGATCCTTTAATAATAATGTGCCTCTTTTTAAAAACCAAAGCTCTACTTTACTTCGTTATCTGGGTCTAAAAACAACTGCCGATAATCTGAAAGCCGTTAATTCGATTTGATGAATCTGGGTAATGGTACAAGATTTGCAATTCGCCCTATTAACGGTAAATGCATTCCGGAGGTAATGCATCCAATTGACACGCTTCATAATGTTTCAGTCCAGCTTTGTATGAAGCAGTAGTGGATAAAGATTTCGTGTAAATTTTAAAGGCATGACTTTATGCACAAAGGGATCAGATTTTTGCTTTGACATCCAATGACAAAGAGTGTCAATGACTTTCGCACACACTGTTTCTCTTAATGTCTTTTTATCTCATTCTTCACCTGACGGGACTTTACAAAGGAACAAGACATTCGTCTAAGTCGTTAATAATAATTGCTATTGCGCTAAATTCAGGATTCCACCCATGAAATGATTTATGCCGTTTACTTATGCAGATGACATATGAGAATTTTATTATCGACAATGAAGCCTAAAATTTTTTCAACATTTAAAATAAAAATTGTTTTGACAAAAAGATTAAATATGACATGTGAAACAGAAAAAGTGGTCTGATTTGTGGAAAAATAATATATACGTCATATCCGCGAGCGAATAAAGTTAATTACCGATAGCAGAACGAAAAAATGACTTCAATCAAATCGGAGCAATAACGTTTACGTCACCGTATTGTGTCCTAATGAAAGTGAATTATTGTAAGGATACATGAAACGTTAAAATTGGCAAATGACAGATAATTGTTAAAATTCAATTAAGTCGGGCAGCCTGGACATTTGGACTTGCGAAATGAGTAAGGGCGAGGACTGGGGACGAGATGAGCCGTAATTAAAGAAAAGTTAACATTGTGCGCAAACTCGGCACAAGCGACGCTCTGTGAAAGTCACAAATCGCAGGACTTGATTTTCAGAGATAAACTTTTTCGATAAAAATATGACTGACAACCGCGACTCAGATGTACATTGAAGATATCCAATTTCGTGAATTATCGACAGTATTTAAAGTGAGATTAATTTTCCAATAAAGGAAACATTCGGTTCGATGATATATAATTCGATTATGGAATTAATATAATGCGATATAATTTGATTCTGAGCCATTAATGATAAAGCTTTTTAATACATGAAAAACTTAATTAGTCTGAACAAATTTTTTGCGAAACAGTTTTCATTAATAAAACCATCACGAGTCAAGTTAGATAATTTGTCTTTCCAATACGAAGGTTTAATCGAACTTATTTCGAAATGTGTATCCACTTCATCAGCCACTCGTTATTGCGAAAATATGTATTCCTTCTCATCCAAAGAGAAAAAGAAAAATGAACGTTTTTAAAGCCAGAAAACCGCAAATAAGTTTCTATTTAATAACGCCGAGCACAATTGATTTCATTAGTCGTACTTTTGTGTGACATCAAAGGTTCCGATTCATCAAAACCAAGTTATAAAAGAAAGCGCGAGGTAATAATTCATAAAAAGGACCAATTGTTTAATTTGTTTGTCTCTTGTCACATGTTAAAGTTTCATGATTGCTTTGATACGCAAGTTCTGGTGAAATATTGCTTCTTTTTCTTTTTTGAACGAATCTATAAAACAAACGTTTAATTTCTTTGAATAGAGAAAGATGCAAATATTTTTATAACCGCATATTGGTTAAATCTGAAAAAAATATTTCATAACTGAGTTTATCAATAATTTTAAAAATGTCTCAAAACCAAATACTATAGGTTTGCAAACCCAGTAATTAATGACGTTACGCAGACTAGTTTTTTTTGCGATTCTTCAAGTTTGGCAGAAACCACAAATTTGAGGACGATAAAGTATTCGATTGGCGGATAGTAATATTGCAACGTCATATATGGCAGAATTTGTATACTTAGTTTGTGCAAACAGCCGAGAAATCTTATTAAATACTTCTCCGTGGAAAAACTTTTATTTGCATTCTACCTCATTACGAATTATTGAATATACTTTATTCGCGTATGCTCCGCTACTCCCCTGCATATACGCGCATTACCAAATGCAATTGCTGCAAATTATTTATTTAATCTTTAATAAAAGTTGCACCGTTCGCGATTCGTGCATTTGCATTGGTTACCATCAAAGTTATGCAACTTTTGTATCGAACTTTCAACTTTTCGCCATTTCTTTTTTAAGCATCCGGTCTTCGATAAAACGCTATAACAAAAAAGGGAAATGAGTTCCGTAGTTTATCAGAGTCGTCACTGAAGTAACGGATTTCCAGACAAAAGAAAACTTTTTTACGATCCAGAACCAAGTTCTTTGACAACAAACGGTGACTTCTAAAAGACTTACTTGTTTTAAGGAATTCAGATTCCATTTAATACTCATTGTTCGTCAAATCTGAATAACACCGCCGTTTCACACGAATTTCCATTTATAACTATAAATTGTCGAATTGGAGTTCCAAAGCTCGATAGTTGCCAGAAGTTTCAGCGGAATCATACATTTTTTGAAGGAATAAATCAGAAACAAGAAAAAAGCAATAACGTCGTTCACTGCAAACTATTTACGATTTCATCAATTTCAAAGTCATCTTTTTATTCATTCGACGTCCAACGCAAGTGGCTTTTCTCGCATTAAATGCAAACCAAAATGGTGCTGTTGGGAATAACCGAAGTTGCTGACGTATTGCATTTTCCGGCTTTGCACACGTCGAAATATTAAAACTCCCGAAACGCCAGATATGATCGCTGGTCCGCGCATTTCCTTGCGCGACGTGTAAACTGAACTGCTTAGCATATCGGTTTGCATCGCTTGTTTCACGCAAGTGTTGCACCGGGGCGAGATGTTAACAATGCTATTTGTTTCAGACACATGACCTGCCGCAATGAATTAACGCCTAACAAATTGTAACATTAAAGAAGCGCGTTCCGACTTACGTCGTGATACGCGGGATTAGGAAATGCGTTTTTTCCGGCCTTTTACTGGATAACATTTCACCGCAAGAAAGCTCGTTTTAATTAAACCTTAAATAATTTACTGCTGAAACGTTTCATCTAATTCCATTTCCTCGGACAAATTGTGGCGAAATTAATCACGAATAATGTTTCAGCAATTATGTTTTTGCATTTTAAGAGATGAAAGGATGGAAGTATAATTAAATACAATTTTTAAGTGCTATATTTATTACAATACTGTTAACTAATAATATAAATAATACAGGAATAAAATATTTATTTCGTAATATTAAATGAAATTATTGCATTTATGGTGTTTTTTATGGTATGTTATTATAAACTATTATAGATACTTAAGAGTACAATAAATCTGTGGCAGAAAGTAAAATCCAGTTAACTGACTTTTTAGAAAAAAATGACTTATGCATGAAATCATACTTATTTTTATATAAACTTTTCATTTTGGAACATTTTAAAGTACTGCAACTGTTAATCGCAAGCTTTAAAAACTAAATTTTTGCTATTTTCGTGCAAACACCAGTTAACTGCATTTAACGTGCAAAAACCAGTTATCTGTTATTATATTTTAGTATATATTTGAATATATTTGTCTATTTGTCAATGATTTTATAATTAATTTTTGTAATCGTAAATTGTTGGTTATTTTAAATACTGCAGTTGTACATAAATCTATAATAAAAAGTAGCAATTTAAATATTTTGTCACATTCAAATAATTTTCACAACTGATATAAACAAACTAATACATAAGCAAATTGAATACAAAGTCACAGAATAATTTCTAAAAATATTTTAAGGTCACATAAGGTCATAAAATAATTAATAAAAAAATCTCAAGGTGATACAAAATCATAGAATAATTTCTAAAAATATTTCAAGGTCACACAAAGTCAAAAAATAATTAATAAAAACATCTCAAGTTCATACAAAGTCATAGAATAATTTCTAAAAATATTTCAAGGTCACACAAGTTCGGAAAATAATTAATAAAAAACATCTCAAGGTCATACTAGATCAAAAAATGATAAATAAAAAACATTTCAAGGTCATACAAGGTCATAAAGTGGTTTCTATTTACTAATACTGCTTGTATGAGTAAATGGAATGGAAAATATGCAACAGTGCCAATAAAATTATTATAAAGTGGGCGAAATCGGGCTAATGCGCCGTTAAAACACAAGGGATACTTGTTTCTCGTTATCCGAGTAAACGAAAAATTACAGTTTTATACACAACCGCGGTGTTTTTAGTTATAATATCAAGTTTTCCATCGCGGCGTGCTTTGTTTGGCTTATTTTCGCGCAGTTTTGCCGTTTATTATCGTGCAAATTTTTGTCCCGAGAAATTGCCCGCGGTCCTGTTTATTCAATCGACGGTAATAATTTGCGCGCTGTTTTATTTGCATTCGCTCCGAAACGGAGACAACTATTTTTTATCAAAAAATGGGATTCCAAGGGATTGTAGGCGGAAAACAATTTTGAAAATGGTTTTGTGACATTTAGAGCTCTTGGTTAAAATTGAAAATATTTAAAAAATATTTATCAATATTGATATTCAAAAAATCAGTATAAAAATAGTTTTTATTTAATAATATAAGAATTTGCTAGGGATATTCCTGTAATATTCCGGGATATTCCAGGAATAATCTACAATAAAAATAATTATGGCTACAACGATTTTACGATATTAAGAGTGTTAATAATAATTTGCATTACATTTTCATTAATATTATAGGAATATGCCGGGAATATAATGGAATATTACGGGAATATTATGGAATATTAAGGGATTATCATGGAATATTAGGGGAATATCATGGAATATTGGGAAATATTATGGAATATTACGGGAATATCATGCAATATGCCGGAATATTTAACGTTTTCAAACTTTCCACGTGAAATGACCTCAAAAAGATCACAAATTAGAATCTCAGGTTTTTGCAACTTATATCGATCTACGTCTTGGTATTTTTTCGATAATAGATGAACATTAAATCGCGCGGAGCTCATTCGAGGGGGTCCAAAAGTTTCCTCCTCGTTCGACTTCATTGCATTATTTCCTTGCCATTGAGCGTTTCCGTGAAATATCGGAATATCGGAATAGTCATAAAGAGGATTTAGAGCGTGCACTATTCCGGCCTTAGCTCGTAGCCTTAGATTGACGCTCGCCACGCTCGATATCGAATTCGAACGTTGTTTCGATTGTTCCAGTCAGATACTTTATTGCTCGGCGAACGAATGGCCGCCCGAACGGACCACCTTTTTCTTCGTTGTTTTTTAATAACAGTTTCCAATTTTTCCCCCAAAAGCCCTACTCAAATTCAGATGCCGATTTCAACAAATCCGCGAACATTCCGTGCAGTTTCTTCATATTTTTCTGGGATTATTTTTCCTGGAAATATTGCAATAAAATATTAAGTTTGTTTTTTAAGGAATATATTATTGAACATTTTCGTCGTGATTTTCATAAAATGATTTAAAAAATCATATTCTTTCCAAAATGTGCGTACAGTAATTTTATAAAAATATTATTCTGAAAACTGGTGTTATAAAAGTGCCTTAGTTGATATTATAATAATATTCTGGAAATATTCTGGAATATTAGGGGTATATTCCGGAAATATTGTAGAATATTATGGAATATTCTGGAATATTGAGAGTATATCCTGGGATATTATGGAGTATTTTGGAATATTCTGGAATATTGAGAGAATATCCCGGGAATATTCTGGAATATTATGGGAATAACCTGGAATATTCTTAATATAAGATATCAAGATCTTAAATTAAGATGTCAGTGTATAAATTTCAGACACGTCTTAAATTAAAACACTTTTGTAGTACCAGTTTTTTAGAGTGATTCCAGAATATTTTACATTATTTACTAGACCAATAAATATATATAACAAAAAATGGAAACAAGTAACATTTTTTACGAAAAGTGTTACAACAAATCAAACCTGACCAAAGCAGCGAAATTGCGATCGCGCTTAATTTATTTTACAAATGAAAACCCACTCGAAATCGGTCGGCTTGTCATTCGCAATCGATTTCCGTTTCTCATTTTGCAATACACGGCGTATTAAATTATTCGCAACAAATAAATAAAATCGCCGGCGGACCCGCATTTGATCGAATAAGCAAATAATTTTACAATTGAGCCGTGGGCATCGAATCGAAATAATATCCCGGACTCGTCCCACCCGTAATACAATTTTTATGACTTCTTTCGGGTGTTTCCGTCAAATCAAACGGCCGCTTCATTTTATTCATATTATGATAATCTTTTTAGCCGTGACAGACGTAAATCCGGCGCGCTTTTATCGACCGAAACACGCGTTTGTGTAATCACGCCGAACGCCGCGATTACGCTTTTTAGCAACACTTTTCGAATTCCGCTCAATTAACAATGGCGTTTCAAAGCACATGGTTGTCAATTCGGCTGCGCAAAAATCGACCCAATGCGAGACAAAACGCCGAATAATTAACCTGATGAGGAAAATGTTCGTTTCCGATAATTTGGAAATATTTGGTTATATTTGGCCATTATAACAATACGATTATATTTTTCGATTTATCGGCTTACTCTGAAAAAAAAACAAATTGTGACAATGTTGTAGAAATATGATTGGTGAAAAATCTTGCTAGTTT
>JABFPQ010000456.1:0-11662 GCA_022817265.1 Masnerella sp. ZL-2020
AATTTAATCTAGCCTGTCGAGAAGATCTCACCTCACAGTCACTACACTCGTTTCACCTTCCAAAGCACTCCAAAGATGTCCACCTACTTATTAGTCGTGGTAACTGGTGAGTTTGATTACGTCGAAGACAAAACAACTGACGACATCGCCATAAGGGTCTACACACCAAAAGGACAGAAGAGCCATGGACAGTTTGCCCTGGAAGAAATCACGAAATCCCTACCCCACTACACAAATTATTTAAACATGGCCTACCCCTTGCCAAAACTGGACTGCGTTGCTCTACCAGATCTCATCATCCCCTCGATGGGGAATTGGGGTCTGGTCCTCTTCCGGACTTCCTGTTTACTAGTAGACCCAGACTCCACTTCCACCAGATACGAGTTATCAAAAAGATTACTAATAAGTCACCGATTAGCGCAGCAATGGTTCGGAAATTTGGTAACAATGAAGAACTGGAGCGACTTTGGTTTGTACAAAGGACTGGCGTCTTACACGGAGTACGCCTGTCTGGACCGGATGTATCCAGAAAACGAAACCTGGCAGCAGTTCATTACCGAGGAATTTGAAAAAGCGATTAACTTTGACGCTGCTACGGACAGGACTGCGTTGATTACTGAAGTTCACGATCCAGAGGAACTGGAGTACATATTCGACGACGTCGCCTGCGCCAAAGCAACGACTATCATCAGGATGCTGGAGTACTGGGTGGGCGAGGATCATTTTCGAGAAGGCATCAATTTGTATCTGAATAAGTATTCCCACAGCAACGCTACTATGGACGAGGTTTGGGAGTGTCTGGAGAGCGTTAGCGATAAACCTGTTAGTGACGTCATGACCAGTTGGATGACCCAGGCTGGGTACCCGATTATAAAGGTTGAACAGAAGCAGGAAGGCGGCGACAGGATATTGACGATAACTCAGCAGCACTTCATCGAAGATGGGACATCTGATGAACATCTCTGGAAAATACCTTTCCATGTGAAAACAGAGAATGAACCTGAAAAGGTTGCAGTGACGACTATTCTAACGGAGAGAACCACGGAAATCGTAGTTCATAATGTGCCAGAGGGCGCCTGGATCAAGGTCAACCCCAGCAGCGTTGGGCTTTACAGGACTTTGTACAGTCAGGACATGTTGGACGCTTTTGTACCGTCTATCAGGGACAGAACTATGTCGCCCTTGGTCAGATTTGGATTTCTTGATGACCTGTTTTATGGCGCTAAAGCTGGTCATGTATCTCTAGGCCAAGTGCTCAAGCTTCTGCAAAAGTATGATAAAGAGGATAACTATGTAGTTTGGGAAATCATCGCCAATTGTTTGTCGCAGATCGCAGCACTGGTTTGTCATTTGCCTATACTTGATAAATTCAAAGCGTTTTGCAGGAATATGTACAAGGATATTTATGAAAAAGTAGGATGGCAAGTTGAAGACAATAACCAGAATGACTTGGAAATCTTGTTGAGATCTCTGGTGATAGGGCAAATGGTTATGTTGGATGATGAGAAGACGGTGGAAGATGCCAAGGCATTTTTTGAACTAGATCTAGCAGGGAATTGTACTCTGCCAGAATACATGAAGACGAGAATGTATCTATCAGTATTAAGTAATGGTGGTGAAACTGTTTTAAATAAGATGTTTGATCTCTATGACAAAACAGAGCTGTACGAAGAGAAGAGGAAAATTCTGTCAACCTTGGCGGTGGTCAATGACAAGAATTTGCTAGAAAAGGTCCTGAGATTTTCTCTCAGTCACGACATGGGTGAACAGGATACGTTGTCTGTTTTTTCGATTTATTCGTCGTGTAAATTGATCATGCCCATGTGGAGTAGAGAATTTGTATATCAGTTTATCAAAAACAACTGGCAGTCTATTATTTCTCACATTTATGATGAGGAGTACATGTTTGCTATGTTGCAATGGGTAACTGAAGGATTCATGACTGAAGATATGGCAGTGGATGTAGAACAATTTTTCCAAGAATATGTACAACCAGTTTTCGATTTGCCTGTCAATGAAATCGTGGACAAAATTAGGAACAATATTGCCTGGCTGAAAAGAGATAGGGATTCCATTGAAGACTTCTTAAATGCTTTGTAAAATTAATAGTAATTGCGCATAAATTTATATATCCGTTGATTTGACATTTTATTACGTGAGTTGACATTGTTGCATGTTTTGTAAACACTTTTATATATTTATGTATGTGAGTGTGTAAGGTTTGTTGTGACAATAAAAGTATATTTATACATAATAGATATTGTGTTTTATTGAGAATTAAAGTTAGTACCTGTTAACATAAGTATTAATACTAATTAGTATTTGAAATTGATAATTTTTTACAAATATTTGTATAACAAAAAACTACCTACTTGTAATGAATATTACAAAATATGTATATTGCATAAACGTTATTGTTGGCGATACGACCGGAGAAATCGCTCGCGACTCGAGAACCGAGTCCGCCACGTCCGAGTCGGTGATGCGCGCGCTGACTCGTACGTCACGCGCCCCACCGGTCTCGCGCGCGGCGAGCCGCCGGTGTCCGGCCGCCGCTGTCAAACTTTTCGCTCGAGAAAAGTACACTTGCAATTCATGCGGCAAACCGGTGACACACATCTCATGTGCTGTCACCGCACTGTAAGTAATGTTTAATTTTCAGATCGGTCTTCGAAATAGACCAACACGCTGGAATTACAGCGTGTCCTTTTCCTTCCATATAAAAACACTGGACGTAGCCAGTTATCCACTTCCTTTTTTTCTCTCTTTTACCTGCTCCTCCCGGTGATGTTACTCCGGGTTGAGCTCCCAAATCCTGTGGAAAAGCATCAGTACCAAAGGGTACAGCCCTGAGTACAGGGGTAGGTTTTTTCTTGAGTCAACCGATAAATCGGAACTCGACGGCGTACCGTCGAGTTCACGCTATATTTTTTCAGTTTCTTACGGAATTAAACAAATTAAAATATTAATGTAGAAAGTAAATTTTATTGCGGAGTGAGGTTGTTGCGCTCGCCTACAATTATTTTCTATAGTCATTGTATTTGAAATCTTATAATAAACTTTTGAACCCTGAGAAAATAATAACTTGTCAATTTAATTTAGCCGATCAGCTGATCGAATTCTGTCCTTCCTTTCGTGCGGCGTGCAGTCCATTTTACCTTTAGATAAAACGAGACAACGAATTTCGAGTTATATTATTTCTTATCGCTCGAAATCGACGGAGAGATAGGGAAATCCATATTCGGAGTCACGAATTAAAATCTCCTTATCTCTCCGAAATTGACAAAACTACGGTCTCGCGGTTTAACGCACATTTTTTGGTCCTTCGAGCCGGATTGCCGCCGTCGGGAGGGCAGAGTTCGCGGGTGAATTTGGCGAACAAAATGGCAGCAGCAGTAAACATACAACAGCTCGTTGCTGAAATTTCATTTGTAAAAAGAGACTTGGATAGAGTATTGATAAATACAAAGAAAAAGGGAGTCGACAACTTTTCTCCGCAATATTTACAAGAGCGTCTCATAAAGGTCAATCAACTTTATCATGAAGCTAAACAAATACAAGCCGTCATAATTTCTAATGCTAGTTCGGATGATTTCGGCAACATCGATTACTTGAAAAATGACGAATTTGAAAATGTAATCGATTCGTTCGAAAAAACCGAAGAGTATTTAAACGAACACATTTTAAAAATGCAAACAAAAACGGAAAATGAAACAGCACATAATTCCACTTTAAATCCTTCATTTTTTGAAATGGGAGTTAATAATCTACAACAAATAAAATTGCCAAAAATCGATTTACCATCATTCAAGGGAGATTACGCGGAATGGTCGAATTTTAGGGACATTTTTGAAACCGTTATTCATCAAAACAGTTCTATTTCAAATATTCAAAAATTCCAATATTTAAAATCGTGCTTGAGCGGTGAAGCCTTAAACACGATAAAAGCCCTGAGTTTATCGTCAGATAATTACACTATCGCGTGGAACTCTGTCCTTTCGAGATTTGATAATAAACGGTTAATTATTAATTCCTTATTAAACAAAATTACGGAAATTCCAAATGTAAATTCAGACAATTTAGCAACCCTTAAATTACTAAAAGATTCCTATAAGTTATCCTTGGAATCGCTAAAAAACGCAAGCATTAGTGTCGAAAACTGGGACCCACTCATAATTCATATATTAACAAAAAAATTCGATTCGGCGTTACGTTTCGAATGGGAAAAATTTATTTGCGATTCAACTGATTTTCCTAAATTAGACAAGTTTGAATTATTTCTTAATAACAGGATTGTTATGTTGGAAGCAGTCAAATTCGCGAATCAATCCCGTGCTATTTCAAAACCAAAACCCACGAACTCACACAACGCGATAGATTCAAATAAAACGGAATTTAAATGTACAAAATGTGGAAACAATCACAAACTATTCCACTGTGATAAATTTTTTCAACTTTCCATTAATGACAGATCTGATTTTGTGTCTAAAAAGCAATTATGCCGAAATTGTCTCGCAAGCGGACACACGGTTAAAAATTGTAAATCAAAATTTACCTGCAGAAAATGCAATCGCAAACACAACACATTGTTGCATTTTGAATCTAATTTTCAAAAGGGGACTCAGAGTCAAGAATTAAAATCCAAACAAAACTCAGCTTGCGTAACGAACGAGGATTCGACAGCCTCCACATCAAAAGAAACCGATCCCACCGTTAGCTTACACGCAAACGTGCCATGTACAACAATTTTAGCCACGGCAATTGTTAAAGTCTACTCCGCAAACGGACGACACACGTTAGCCCGCGCGCTGATCGATCCGGGTTCAGAAAAATCATTTATTACAGAGAATTTAGCGCAAACTCTTAGATTAAATCGTGAAAGGATAACTGCATCGATCGCGGGCTTGGGCGGACAACAAAACTGTACAGTTAAAAGTGAAGCAGAAATCGAACTAACTTCAGTTAATAATCAAAATAAAAGATTGAAAATCAAGTCGCTAATTATTCCAAAAATAACGTCATATCGGATTAAACGATTTCCAATGAATAAATTTCCGCAAATTCGGTGTGACGAATTTGCAGACCCGTTAAATCAATTACATGTGAAAATAGAAATTTTGATCGGTGCTGATTATCTATCACACCTATTAACAGGTGAAATTAAATTTTCGGAAAATCGCGAATTGATAGCTCAATCGAGCATTTTTGGTTGGATTGTGATGGGCTCTATTCAAAATAAACAAACGAATACTAATATCTCGGTTAATCATTGTACTAACGAAGATTTAAACGAATTATTGACAAAATTCTGGGAACAAGAAGAACTTCCGGTTGTACCGGAAATGTCCGATCAAGATAAGCGTTGCGAAAATTTGTTCAAAAAAACAACTTATGTCGATCAAAATAATCATTTTGTAGTCCGATTGCCATTTAAATCAGATGAATTGCGAGACAAACTCGGAGAATCAAAACAAATCGCGGAAGCCAGCTATTATCGAATCGAAACACGATTGAGAAATAATCCCGAATTAAAAGAACTTTATTTTGATTTTATGCGCGAATATGAATCACTAGGCCATATGACGCTTATCAACAAATCTAATGATAAGGAAAAACGTCGCGTTTACTTGCCTCATCATCCAGTTATGAAAACGATAAATAACATAAAGAAAATAAGAGTTGTTTTTAACGCGTCAATGAAAACAAAAACGGGTATCTCGCTTAATGACGCGCTTTGTATTGGCCCTAAATTGCAAAAGGACATTACGTCCATATTGATAAACTGGCGGTCATACGAATTTGTGTGCACCTCCGACATAGAAAAAATGTTCCGCCAATTTTTAGTTGATAAAAGAGATCGCGCTTATCAGTGCATCTTATGGCGCGATTCCGAACAAAACGAACTTAATACTTATGAACTAAATACGGTCACATATGGCACTGCGCCTGCGCCGTTTCTTGCAATGCGCTGCGTTGAGGAACTGGCCCTCGCGCACGGGGACGAATTCCCGCGCGCCAAGTTTCACGTGCAAAATCACATGTACGTGGATGACATTCTTTTTGGCGCAGAAAATCCGAGTGAATTAACTAAAATTAAAACCGAATTGGTTCAGCTTATGAAATTAGGCGGGTTAAACCTGAATAAATGGGTTTCGAATGTACCGTCATTAAATGGCACGGAGGAATTCCGCGATTTGAACAAACCGGAAGTTAGCTGTTCTAAAATATTGGGCATTTTTTGGAATCATAAAAAAGATGTATTTTTTACCTCAGTTGGAGATTTGAAACAAAATCAACCTACTAAACGAGGAATTTTATCAAATATAGCGAGCATTTTCGATCCGTTGGGTTGGATTTCGCCAATTACAATTTTGGCAAAACAACTTGTACAAAGTTTATGGCTCGCGAAGATTGACTGGGATGAAAAAATTCCGGAAACCGCAGAAAAGAAATGGCTCAGTTTCAAATTTCAATTAAATCAGATAAATTTACTAGAAATCCCTAGATGGACTCATTACACAGAAAATTGTAAATTGATTCAAATTATCGGTTTTTGCGATGCTTCCTTAATGTCGTATTCGTCCGTAGTCTATTTGAGAATTATCGATCACGATGATCATATTCACACTTCAATAATTATGGCAAAAACAAAAGTTGCCCCGATTAAGACAATCACAATTCCAAAACTGGAATTAGCCGCCGCTAAGTTGCTAGCAAAAACAATCGTTCACGTCAAAAAGTCGATTTTACATCGAGTGGACGAAATCCTTTGTTACTCCGATTCAAAAATCACATTAGCTTGGCTCGCAAAACATCCTACATACTGGACTGTTTACATTGCGAATAAAGTCTCTTATATTCAAACCAATTTACCAAATGCTAAATGGGGCTATATTAAATCAAAGCAAAATCCCGCAGATTTAAATTCACGCGGTATTCAGGCTGAGGAATTGATCGATTCTGATCGATGGTGGAATGGACCCGAATTCATTCAAAAAAATTCGGTGCTAATATTAAATAACGAGTTCGCGACGCTGCAAGGAGAACGTAAACAAACTCGAGTTCATTTGATTTCGGCCGAAAATAAAATGCAGATATTCGAAAAATACTCGTCTTGGCCCAAATTATTACGAGTGTTATCGTACGTAAAAAGATTCATAGATGCAATTAAAGGAAAACAAAGGCCGAATAAAATAGCATTATCGACGGATGAAATTCAAAACACAAAAATGATGATTATCAAAACAATTCAAATTGTGTTTTTTGAAAAGGAGATAAATGCGTTGTCAAGACATGAAAGGATTGAAAATAATTCTAATATATTGCCGCTTAGTCCATTTATTGATCAAAACGATATTTTGAGGTTAGGGGGAAGATTGGATTATTCTCTCTTGAATGAAAATGAAAAACATCCAATCTTATTACCATCATGTAGAATCACTAATTTGATTATAAATCATGCTCATTTAAAAACAATGCACGGCGGTTTACAACTCACGTTGCAAACACTGAGAAGTGAATTTTGGATAATTAACGCTCGGCGTACTGTAAAATTTCTCATTCATTAATGCATCGTTTGTCTAAAGGGAAAAGGCAGAATTAAAACTTCAATATATGGCATCTTTACCAAAGGAAAGATGCCGCCCGTCAAGAGCTTTTACTCACACGGGAACGGATTATGCCGGACCATTTTTAATTCGCGAACAGCAAGGCCGCGGAGATCAAAGTTTTAAATCTTACATCGCGGTTTTCGTATGTCTCGCGACTCGAGCCATACATTTGGAATTAGTAACGCGTCTAGACACTGATGCATTTTTAGCGGCGTTCAATCGCTTCGTGGCTAGACGGGGGTTACCGTCTTGCATGTACTCAGATAATGGTACTAATTTTCAAGGTGCGCAGTCGGAGTTACGGCGAGCGTATAAAAAAGCTATCCGAAATACAGATTTCTTAAATCAACAAGCGGCGCGGGGAATCGACTGGCGATTCATCCCCCCCGCGTCGCCAAATTTTGGAGGCCTGTGGGAGGCCGGAGTGAAGTCGGTAAAATACCATTTGAAGAGAATCGTGGGCAAATTTACCCCGACCTGGGAGGAGATGATGACAATTTTGTGCAGAGTAGATACTTGTTTGAATTCGCGCCCAATTTTAAAACTCTACGATGACCCGGAAGATCTCGATTACTTATCCCCCGGTCATTTTCTAACTGGCTCAACTTTATAATCGCCGCCGGAAAAGTCTGTCTTGGACGTAGCCGAGAATAGACTTTCACGTTGGCAGAAAGTTACTAAAATTGTCGAACACTTTTGGCAAAAATGGAGCAAGGAGTACCTTGCTACATTACAATCAAGACAAAAATGGCGCCAAAAGAACAAAGATTTGAAAATGGGAGATATTGTGATTGTTTACGTTTGACAGTAGTCATTTACTAAGCAAAAGCCAAATTTCCACTTACCGTGTCATTAAGTAAGCTGAGCGGGAGAGATTCGTCTAGCCAAGCGAAAGTAGCGAAAATGCAATTATCAATTCAATAAGCATGCATGATAATCAATTTAATTTAATCATTAAAATATAGAAAACAAAGTAATTCAAAGAAAAGATATCATTATAAGCATAAGTTAATTTAAGCATAAGTTAATATAATCACATTAGCGAAAAGAGAATAAATCTAGTTGAAAGATATCCAAATTGAAGTTAATTTGCATAAATAAATTCAATAGACAACTCAATTTTGAAGACTACTGAAAAATGAGAAAAAAAAAGATAGCAGAGAGAAAAGGTGGGCAATGATAACAAAGAGAAATGCGCTTAGCGCGAGGAAAAAAGACACGTGTAGACGAGCAATAAATTCGTGACTACGTCTACGCGCGTTAAAACCTCAACAAGTTTATTGATAAAATGAGGACAAATACAAAATAATCAGATTACATGCAAAAATTGCAAAGCATAAGAAAGATCGCAAAAAGAGAATCGCAGGCGTCAAAAAGCTCGCAAGAATTAGCATGAAGCAGTAGGTAAAGCGCCGTGTGCGAAAGATAATACGCAGGAATTATAATTTTGAACGTAAAATAAAGAGCACGAATTGTTGATCAAACACTTATCAACTAGTAATCGAATATTCGAGTTTCAAGCAAAAGACAATTTCTCTAAATAGTGAGAGTAGTAATATTTGTAACGCACAGCATTTAATTTTATCGCTAGCAAGTAAATAATGTAGATTGACGCGCAATTTTCATCAATTAATTTGTAGCCACGAGGCGAAGCACAAATTTTAGTCGTAGACGATGTCGCGCTAATCTTCAATTTTGACTGATAATTTTTGTACAAATTCTAGTTTAAATCTCATCAAGAAGCATTTTTTGATCGTTAAATTTGTTTCCAAAATCTCAACAATTTTAAAAGCAAGATATCAACCGATAGAACGCTACAATATTTGGTAACTTTAAATTATCGCTAGTATATCAAATTGTTATCGCAATTACTACAAACTAGTTTCGCAAAGGAACTAAATCAAAATTATTTCTAAATAGTTTTAAATTGACCGCAAAGTATAATTATTTAACGCTATTTTCCGCGCAAGAAAATCTTCACGTTAAAATAGCCACGTGGCGGCGAGTGAACTATTCGCAAAAATAGAATTAATAAGATCGCGCAAACAAATTCAAAGCAATTAATCAAGTTAAAGGAAAAAGAATATTGTCGCCCAAATTCTGGAAAAGCCGACTCGTAGTTCCATTCGAGTCGAGGAAAGGACATTAGCGTGTTCCACGCTAATTTTCAGGATCAAGGGAAAACAAATGAAGGGCGACCCACTTACTTTTCGGTGAAAATGCTGAGCGTAGCAAAGGCAGAAAAGATCCAGCGGCAAGCTGCAAGTATCACGTGCACGAGGGCAAAAAAAAGAGAGCGTGCGAGCAAATGTACAATAAAAGCGAAAGCGAAACCGAAAAAGCGAAAAGAAGCGGTGAAAAATGAGATAATAAGCGGTGCGGGCAGTGGTCGCAAGTGGACTGTACAGTGCTAGCGGAGGAAAATTCGGCAAGTATCGGAGCCGATAAGCGGTCCGCGTGGAGGGGCGCGCCCCGTTACCAAGGCGACGGCCGTGAGTATCTGTTATCAAATACTCGGAAATAAGAATAAGTGCCGAATTAAAAGGCCTTTTAAGAATTGAATAAAATTCAATTAATACATGAATGATTTCTCAATTTTAGCAATTATTTACAGCAAATAGGGCAAGTATGTATTAAGGCAAATATGTGCAAAAAATTTTAAGAATTTTTTTTGCAATAAAAATTATAGAAACAAATTGTTGCAAAATATATAAAACAAATTTGCAAAACAAATTATAGAAATCTATTTTTTAAACAAAAAAGGTAAACAAGTTATCAATTAACAAATTATTTGTTATAAAAATCAAATAACAAAAATTGTCAAATAACACAAAAAATTTTATTGAAAAGAAAATGACAAACATTATGATGTAAGATATAACAAGGGAACAGTTTCCCAGACAGTGATAATAAAAGATCCGAACAATCCACCGTGCAAATGGATATTGGGCAAAATTATTGAAATTCTACCTAGCAGAGATAAACTCGCTCGAAACTTCAAAATAAAAACTGCCAATACCGTGTTAATTCGAAACGTAAATCAATTGTGTAAATTATTAGATTAGAATCAAAAAAGCAACACATCATTGTATAAATCGCGAAATAAATCAAGAATTTCTTATCATAATATTTCCAAGAAAAGAGATTCTCCTGCTCGCCCTAATCGCTGTTTAAAACAAAGTTCAAAATGAGTGCTGGGTTTATGAAAATAATCAAAATCAAAAGTCATCAGTTCAAAATTCGTGAACGAATTAAATTGACCGGTGAATTTTCCGAAGTAGCGGAATTACAAAAAAATGTCGGACGTAGTCGATTTAGATATAAACATCGACGATCTGATGGAGTTCGAGCTCATGGAGAGTGATCTTCAACTCTACGACGACGTCCTGAAAGATTTGCAAAATTCGGTCCAAGAAATTCAAATAGAAGACCCGCCAATAAACGCGCGCGAAGAAGCGGAACCAGCTCCGGAGCAAAGTCACCCAGGTTAGAATTTGAGCTAATTCACATTAGAGTCCGCCCGTAACGATGTAAATTCGAAATTATTATTGTAGTCCCGGAATACGTGCCGCCTACCGTCACAGTTAACGCGAGAAAACCGCCCGAATATCATCCGACTCCGATCACGAGGAAGCCTGATTTACTTCCGGTAGATTTTACGCAAGGCACAATATACGATCAAACGGCCCGGGTAGTCGAGGACGGGCGAGATAACGTACTCATTAGCGCCTTTGGAGAAATTATAAAAGTACCCAAATACGCCATCCGAAAGTGCCGGAGATGGAAGAAGGTAACTCCAGCGGGCCGAATTACACTAAAATGGAATACTGTGGGAAAATTGTCATGGGCTAAACTCGTTAAATAAAAATTCTGCCTTTTTTGAGAAAAAAAAAAAAAAAACATTGGTAACTTTTTGGTGAATTCGTAAAACACACCCCCACTCCTAACAATTGACGGTAGACAAGCTCACCACATATCATCAGATCACCAGCGTGCTCCAACTTGCAATGTAGTGGGATTTCTATTTCATACGTGTCGAGATATGTACGTTT